>CM040973.1:14435761-14451935 GCA_022985045.1 Macadamia tetraphylla | reverse complement strand
CAAAAAGGAAGACCTCGGCCACAAAGTGTAATCCATCCCCAAATCTGATTAAAAACGATGTTAGACCTTGGCCACAAAGTGTAACCCGAGATCGTTTACCTAATCTAGCATACATATCACAGTTGAGTATGGACTACGCAACACCAGCAAGACCTCGGCCATGAAGCGTATCCATTTCCAAATGCAGTCCTGGGGTATACGATAGCAGTGAGACCTTGGCCACAAAGAGTAATCCGCGACTACAATTAACTCTAATGCACATAATCAATATATGAATGCAACAACATACGTTAATCACGGCACCGGTACCACCTCAGCCATGTCGGATTCCGTCTCACACACACACATCCGAACACACGGCGATCACAGTATCAGTACCACGTCGGTCACATCAAATCCCATCATACATTTCCATACAATTCATATCAAAATCGTAAATGGTAATTATAACATATCATCATCGCAATTGAGCAATTACAATTTAAACATATAATTCTAAGCATGTGAGTAATTTAATAATAATAAACATTCCAAAAATAAACACAGTCCATCCCTCACCTGTTTTACGATCGGGTATGTTCGGGTTCAAGTACGGCCATCAATCGATCAATTCAATTCTGGCTTCGGGGCACATGCGTGCCACTGTCCTAGACATAAATGGAATCATACATCAGTACGCGTCTGACACATTGGGAGGGACCCACATAGGTCACCCCAAAGTGCAGAACCTTGTCCCTAAGTGACGATCGTCACGGAAACACCACAAGCAGGGCATTTCCTTCAGAAATATCAATCCTGTTTCCGGTGGAGGTGACAGAGATCACTTAAGGCTCATTTGTCCACTGAAAACAACTACAGTTTCATATGCCATATTTTTGGTGGACACAGAAAGGTCCAACTCATATTGGGGCTTTCAGGCTTGGGCTCGATCGTTGGGATTTGTTTTATGGAGTTTTTAGGGGATGTTCCTAGCATCATCCTAAGCCAAGAAAATTTTAATTCCACTAAGCCGTTTGGGAGATATGTCGATCGAACGATCGAAATCCTAGTCGGTCTTTTGGCATTACATGTTGCTGGAACTCACCGAGCTTGGTTTGAGCTTGGCAACAACACCGGGAGGGTAGAACACCCATCCTACAACCTTAACATGGTGTGTACATCAAGATTCCATCCATACCTAGCTTTGTCTATGTCAAAATGAAGAGAGAGAGTGGCATAGGAGATTGTACTTACCTCGAGGCGGTGATTGGTAATAAAGGGTGGCACCAAAGTGGAGCCTCAATCCTCCTTCTTCTTCCTCCTTCCTCTCCTCTTTCTCTCCTCTCCTACTTTGGGCACAAAGGAAATGAGGAAATGAATCCTCATTTCTCAACTTATAACTTTAGTGGCCTTAGGGTCCGTTTGGTTTGAATCCCTTTTGAACTGATCGGGTTAAAATGAAATTCAAGGCATGAGGACCCACACATTTAGGTCCATAAGGTACCCACATCAAGAGGAAAATGTGGAGGATGATTTGGGATCATCCAAGCCATTTATGATGCGAGTGGTAGGAACCACGGGCATCGAAACCTCGATAGCAGCTTGTCAACCCACCGAAAACAGGCACCGGATTTAGTCCCAGGCTGCTTCCGGTGGCTTGTTTCTGATGGCCAAGATAGCCTGCTGTCTTGATAGCTTGCTATCCCATGGTTGGCCCCCCACGAGTGACTGCCCTCAGACATGCTCAAGGCCTTTCGGTAATCATGATGCATGCCGAAAATCAAGTGTGGGGAGTCGGGTCACTTACCGTCTGGGATCGAAAGGTATGAATCCCCTCCAGTTAGATAGGCATAAAATGCATGAACATGTGGGGTCATCTTTACCCCTTAATCTGTGACTCAGGCCAAAACCGATTTTTGGCCGGCAAAATAGTTCAAATTAGACCGAATTGGAGCACGGTGTAACACTTCTGATTGCCCCAAGGGTATAAGAGATTGTCAGATTCAACAAAGTAGGAGGGCCCACCTTGGGTGCCACTCTCTCCCTCCTTGGTGTTGAACATAAGTTCTCCAATTTTTTTGGAGATTTGGTTGAAGATTCTCCATCTCTTACATTCCACTTAAAGGTTGAGGGCATGGATGGGATTTTCAATTAAATTAGAAGATTGTCCAAATCAGAAAAATTGTTCAAGAGAGGAGGTGCGCAAGTTTGAAGAAGAAAGAGAAAAAAGGGAAAAAAAAAAAGATAAGGGAATAAGAATCTTTCCTATTTTATTTCCCTATCTCTCCTACCCTCCAACCCAAATCATTTCTTTCCTTTCCTCTCCTATTTTCTTTCTTTTCTTTTCCTCTTTCCCTCCTCCACCTCATCACAATCGATTCCTAGAAGATCTCCCTTGGACGTTCTCCTTTTCTCCCCTACTTTCTCTCTTTTTTCTCTTCTCTCTCCTATCCCCAATATAAGAGGATCGTCCAAAGGAAGCGGGTGTCTTTCTCCAGTGCTTTTTTTTTCTCCGATTAAGTTGAGCGTCCTCTAATTCTCTTTTTCTCTTTTCTTCTTTAATATTTGTTATGCTCTCTCTTTAGCTCTACTTCTAGTTTTTAGTTTTTGCTTCAAAAAACACTTTTGTAATTGGTTTTTATTTAATGAATGCACTGTATTTTACTTTTATTGATTATGCTATTCAAGTTATAATAATTTTAATTTTTTAGTCCAAGGCTTAGATCTAGGTGACAATAACCAAGCTTTGGAACAACTCTTTTCAAGTACAAGTTTTGCTTTAAGATTTATTTTCTCCAGGCCTAGCAATTTCAGATTTGCTTTATTCCAGATCTGGTTTTTAAAGCTAGTAGTATTTCAAATCAACCAAGTTTACAATTCAAGAATTGAAGTTCAGGTAGGTAGGCTTCTACATTAGTCTTCTCACCCCTTTCTCATTCCCTCTTCTTGCTACCCATTCATTCTTAACTTAGGATTTTAATTTTCCGTCTTACTTTGATGCTTTCCCTTTCCCCCAAGGTCCTTAGCTAGACTATGTGTTGGCTTTGCCCCTCTCTAGCTATGGAACCATCCTTTTACTTTTATTATTTATATTGCCTCCCTTTCCCTAAAGCTAAGTGGATAAGCCTTTGTAAGAGTACTCTCTGGTCAAGTAGCGAAGCTCGTACTATTGGTGGTGCATCCCTCAGGCCAAGTAGAGATACCTACTTGTGTGCCTCTCTCTAGCTTTATTCCCTTTTTATTTTATTTATTTTATTTATTTTATTTCAACACTTTTCTTTAACTTTTTTTTATTGCTTTTTATTTATTTACTTTGAGTATTTAAATTCCTAGATGATGAATGGTTAGGGTTAGATGCGAATGGTTAGGTTTTTAATTTTAAATTCAATTCTAGTTTTCCTAGTTGTGTTGGTTAGGATATTATTTTAGATGCATGTGTTTTAGGACGGTAGGTAGAAATAGATCACAATCATTAATCTTTCGCGTTACTAAAAGAAGTTAAAAATAAAGTGGTTGGCTCCTTGTGTTCGACCAGTAGCTATGATGATCTATACACTTGCGGTTACTTTTAAATCTCAAGTAAGTTTTTGGCGCCATTGTCGGGGAGACAGTTCCATGTTATTTTTTTTTTTTTTTTTTTTGATAAATCGGAGTGCTTTGTTTTCTTATTTCTTTCATCATTTATTGAATTCCTGAGAAAAATAACTTGCAATAATAGTTGTATCGGTGAAGATCGCCAAGCCTCACAGTATGGTAAAGATAGATTCCACCTTGTAGCAGTACCTAAAGAATCGAGCAACCACGGATCCCCACCGGTAAGCTTAAAAAAAATCTCATTCTTTTGTGTTTGTCATATTCTAGTTGTGGATAGTGTCCTGTTACATAAGTGCTAGGTGGGTACGTAATACTGAGAATCGGTTAGAAAGAAGAGATCCAACAAGTAGTGACCCTATACGTATACTGTCTTTAGTACCTTTCAATATGGGAGACTAACAACAAAATCCTCCACCTAAATCTCTAAAAGATAGGTTCTACCTTGCTAGAGCAGCCCAACCTTCCTGTATAGTCCTACCACAATCTCAGGGCAATCATTTTGAGCTCAAATCTCAGTACATCACTATGTTGCCCCCACTTCCATAGGTTGACCTCTGAGGATGCATACCTATTTCTAATGGAATTTGAAGTGGTATATGTTTTAATTAAGATCCAACAGATTTCTAATGATGCTGTTAAGCTTAGGTTCATCACTTTTGCATTGAAAGACTAAGCTAAGAAGTGGTTGTATGGGTTACCCACAAATTTCATAACTACATGGGAACAGTTCACAGTTGCTTTCCTTAAGAAGTTTTTCCCAACTCACAAGACCAATAAGCTTAAAAGTGATATCCTTCAGTTTAGGTAAAAGCCTAGTGAGTCCTTTTCTAAACTTATGGAGAGATCAAGGATTAAAAAAATCGGTATCAAAACCCTATCAAACGACTAAAATTAAGATCTTCGGAGGGTATCTATCGTATCGGGAAAACACTAAGATACGCTAAAGATAACACATAAATAATGAAATATTTTTTTAAAAACTTTTGCATAAAGAATTTGTTAAAAAAGCTATTGATAACATGTATTATGCATAAACACTAAATTGAGGGTTCGTACTAAGAATTCAAGGTTTGTAGTTGTCCCATAAATGTAAAATCCTTGTTCCCCAAACCCTTTATTTCCACTTTAGTTAGAGAAAATATGTTTCAACTTTGGAACAAAACCCTTCAAAAAAACATGTTTTTCGAAAAATTACCCATCTTGGCCATTATATGACCGTGGGGCCTTTTTGGTTAAACTGATACTCATCGTCTTCGATACTCACCGTCTTTTGATATATTCCCATACTCATCGATTGTATCGATACTCACCGATACGTCTTGATATATATCGATACTCACCCATTGTGCCGATATATATGTACGTGTCGATCGATAAAATCGATTCTCACGTAATTTCCAATACATCCCAAAGTACATTTTACCTCAATTTTATATTTTTTATAGAGTCATATCGAGGCATATCGTACGTATCAAAGTGTATTGGTGGTGTATTGATGCATATCAATATGTATTGTAGGAAAATATCGTCGAAAGGTTTTAAAAATTTTTTCGTGTCGTATCGGTTGTATCGTTCGATCGGTAAATTTAAGATAATTCGGAGGGTATCTATCGGTTCGGATACTTAAAACCATGGGAGAGATTCAAGGATCTACTTCAAGAATGCCCTCACCATGGCATAGACTTATGGAATTTATATCAAATAATTTATGAAGGTATTGATTACCCAACTAAACAAATGATAGAGTCTATGTGCCCTGGGGGATTCACATCCTTTACAGATGAAGGAAATGCATGTGAATTCTAACTTAAATAGGGTGACAAAACCCATGAATGAGAATCAAGAAAGTGAAAGAACCATAGGAGGAAAGGATATTTTGTAGATGGGTTAGTAGCCAAAGAAACTCACTTAGATAGCCTAATCAAAAGGATTGAGGCTATTGTTCCTAAAGAGTCATCATCAGTCAATTTGGTTAAGATGTGCAATTTGTACCAGTCCCTTGGACATATTATAGAAGAATGCCCCAATACCTCTAGGGGCACTTCCAATGAAAGTGTTAATGTCTTATATCAGTCCATATAGTAACACTTACAATCCAGGGTGGAGAAATCACCCAAATTTCTCCTTGAACCAGGTCAATCAAGTAGGGCCTTCTAATTTCCATAGTCAAAGTCAACTTGGACCCCAAAGGCCTCCCTTTGCACAATAGCTTTTTGCCCAAAATACTTTTCCTAGGCCAATGTAGGACCTCAGGCTAGTATCCCTAGCCCCCCTCTCCTATCATCTTATCAGCAACCCCCTATGTTTACCAACACTGGAGAGGCAAGCAGATTAAGTGACTTGGAAAAAAATATGGCCCTTCTCATAACAAGCCATTAAAATTTTACAAGAGAACTCACCCTAATTGTCTCAATTTTACGTGAGAGGGAGAAAGGAACATTGCCCAGTCAATCAGAGCCTAACCCTAGGGATCAGCATGTTAGTTCACAAGCACCCACTAAGGCATCGCTGAATGTGGTACAAGGTCAGACCCAAAAATGGACCTCCAACCAATGTAATATTGTTTATTCCCTTAGGAGTGGCCAAGAGTACTAACAAAGTGCTCCTAAATCTTTCCCATCTATTACTCCTGTTAACTCTTCTTCTGTTGAGGACACAAGTGTGCCTCTTCTTCCAGGTTCGTTTGATGAACCAAAAGCAATTGAAGATGATTTGGTTGAGGAAACCAAAAATGACTCTAAAAAAGAGAAAAACCCTAATAATCCTTATATTCCCCCTATCCCCTTTCCTAATCGCTTGGTAAACAAAAGAAGATTGCTTCAATGGAAAGAAATTTATAAGTCTTCAAAAAGATAGCAGTGAACATCCTCTTTTGGATGCTATATCACAGATCTCTGCCTATACAAAGGTCCTGAAAGATTTGTGTACTTACAAACGTATCACTAATATACCTAAAAAGACATTCTTGACAAGTAACATTAGTTCCATAATTACTCAGTCTATAATAGCCGAGTATAAGGATCTAGGGAACCCTACCATAGCTTGTGTCATAGGCAACACCTACATTGAGCATGCCTTACTTGACCTTGGAGCAAGTGTGAATCTTTTAAGTAACTATGATTGGGAGAATTGAAAGCCACTAGAACTACTCTTCGGTTAGCAAATAGGTCTATTAAGATTCCAAAAGGGGTGGTTGATGATGTCTTACTTAAGGTGGGGAAATTTATTTTTCCTGTTGATTTCATTGTTTTAGACACCTAACCAGCTGCCAACATTTGGTACCAGGTCGACTGTTCCTTGCCACCAGTAATGCCATAATCAATTGCAGAAACGGTACAATGAAACTTTCTTTGGAAACACTTCTGTGGATTTTAATGTCTTTAGGTTGCATAAACAACCAAACCCCATGAGGAGGAAGCTCATATGGTCTAAGAAATTTTAGATTCCATTAAGACTTATTTTGATAATGATTTTGATTATAAATTCCAAGAGTGTATGGAACAATTGGGTGAATTTAATGAGGGAATTATGTCTGAGGTTTGGAGTCTCCAACTACCTGTAGAGCCCATTGGACCCTTATCTACCTTATTGCCTAAGCCTTCCATTGTTGAACCCCCTAAACTTGAGTTGAAGGAGTTGCCCTCCAATCTTAAGTGTGCTTTCTTAGGTAAGAATCACACTCTTCCAATCATCATTGCTTTTGATTTGACTTCAAGTCAGGAGGATGAGTTAATCGAGCTTCTAAAGGAAAATAATGAAGCCATAGGATGGACTATGGTTGACATCAAAGGAATTAACCCTTCTATTGTTCAGCATCATATTCACCTCATTGAGGGGTCCAAACCTTCAACGAAACCCCAAAGAAGAGCTAACCCAGTGATGAAGGAAGCCATTCAAAAAGAAATTCTAAAGTGGATGGATAATGGGATCATTTATTACATTTTTGACAGGGGCAAGCATTTTTGTTATGGATCATTTGAGGCCCTCATAAAGAAATATAGGATAACCCATAAGCTGGCTATACCTATCATCCTCAAACTAGTGGCCAGGTTGAGGTATCCAATAGGAAGATTAAGCAAATTTTGGAAAAGATTGTCAACCCTAATCGTAAGGATTGGTCTCTTAGACTTGTGGATGCCTTGCGGTCTCACAGAACTGCGTTCAAGACTGTTCTTGGACAATCTCCTTACTGCCTTGTGTATGGGAAGGCATGTCATCTTTCAGTTGAGTTATAGCATAGATCCTTTTGTGCTATAAAGAAGCTGAATTTGATCTGCCTACTCTTGGTTCTCATAGCGGACTCCAACTACGAGTTGGAGGAGCTTCATAATGATGCCTATGACAATGCTAGGATTTTGAGGTAAAAACTAAGGCTTTTCATGATAGAAAAATCCTTAGGAAGTCTTTCACACCTGGTGATAAGGTTTTGCTTTATAATTCTAGGTTGCATATTTTTTCAGGCAAGTTGAGATCCCGTAAGGATGGCCATTATATTGTGCAGACTATTTTTTCTGGAGGTAGGACTCTCTTTTAAAAAATAAGAGACCCTTACTTTATGGTGTTGGACCATATGTAAGTCTGTGGGTTCCTTGTACTCTTGATTTGGAGTTGAGACATTCGTTTTTTTTTTTTAAATTGGCATGAGTTGACAAATACACAATTTTAATTGACGTGTGGAAAGTGATATAAATGAAAAGTAGGACTTGATTTCCTTGGAACTAAACAGAGCATTGTGCCTCAAGATGCGGGGTATCTTGATCGAAACTCTTAAGGAAGAAATTTTTGAAAGAACTCTGGCATCACTTTCTATATGGGCATATGCAAAAAAGCAAAGCTAAATAATAACTTGGGTGTTTGGTGTTTGCTCCACCATGTCATTCAAGCTAACAGTAGTGGAGTAGGATAGAGTTTATTATAAAAACAGAAAAAGAGAGAAAACCACACAGTAGGAAAGTATGTGCAAATGTCATCAATGCCTTGGTAACATGTTCGGTCGAAATCACTCCAACGCCTTAGTCCTTGGTTCCCTATTACTTCACAAGTAGTCTTGCCTTAAGATAAGGATGATTTGGAAGAGACAACGTGAGTTCCAAATTAAAAAATATTCTAATACCTGGAATTGATATGGGGTAATAAAAATTCAAGTGTGGGGGTCCCTAGATCATGTGTAAGAGAAATTATCTTTGCTCTGGATTGGTATGGTCTTTACCTTTAGCCAAGGTTGGGATTTGTTTTTTTTTTAATTTTGGGTGTATATTCATTACAAACACCCACGAGACACAACTCGTCCTATAAGGGTGACCTAGTGGTTTAAAGGCTTATTGCACATGCTAAGTGCAACCGTGTTTCCTATGAAAATGAGTTAGGTTTTTTTGTTGTTTACTTTTTATTCTTTTTGTTTTGCTCCAGGACTAGCAAAGTCTAAGTGTGGGGGAATTCTAATGAGCATATTTATGTGTAAAATCTTAAGTAGTAAAGCATGCATTTTTACATACTTAAAATTAAGCTACCTTGGGTTTTTCTTTCTTTTTGCAGGTTTTGTATTTAAAAGGCCTTAAGGACTATCAGGCATCATATCTCAATTTTACGCATAAAGAGATCATTTTCTTTGAATGGTTGCAAGAGGATGAAATTACGAGCAAGATGAGCGTGTTGCATTAAAAGTACACATTCTTTTTGGGCTTTGTACACATGTTACACCCGTGCCTAATCCGATTTAATTTGAACTGTTGTGATAGGCCTCGGATGGAGATTGGAAATGCTGCTGGGTTTTGGCTTGTGGCTCGCATTGCCAAAGGTTTAGAATGACCCCACATGTTCGTGCATAGCGTGCCTATCTAGCTGGAGGATTCATACCTTCGATTCTAGGGTAAGTGAATCGACTCCCCACATGAACCCGGCATGAGTCAAAATTAGCAAAAGGCCTTGAGCATGTTTGAGGGTAACCACCTGTGCAAGACCAGCCATGGGACAGCAAGCTGTTTTGACCATCGAAAATATGCCATCGGAAGCAGCCTGCGCTGGATCCAGTGCCTGATTTTGATGGGTTGACAGGCTACTCGCCGGGTTCCGATGCCCGTGGTTCCCACCACTCGCATTGTGAATAGTTTCAGATGATCCCAAATCATCCTCCACACCTTCCTCATGACGTGAGCACTTTACGGACCTAAATGGTTGGGTCCTCGTGCCCCGAAATTCATTTTAACCCGATTGGTCCAAAAGGGGTCTAACCCAAACAGACCCTAAGGTCCACTTAAGTTATAAGTTGGGAAATGAGGATTCATTTCCTCATTTCCTTTGTGATCAACATAAGAGAGGAGAGAAAGAGGAGAGGATGGAAGAAAAAGAGGAAGAAGGTTGGAGGCTTACCTTGGTGCCTGCTGACCAAATTGCTAAAATCACTACCAGAGGTAAGTACAACCCCACATACCACTCTTTCTTCATTTTGACCTAGACAAAGCTAGGTATGGATGGGATTTTAGTATACAAACTCTATTGCAGTCGGGGAATGCGTGTTGCACCTCCCCAATGCCGTTGCCAAGCTTGAACCAAGCCCGGTGAGCTCCGGCAACATGTTTGGTCAAAAGACCAACCAGGGTTTCGATCGTTCGATCGACATATCTCCCAAATGGCTCGATGGAATTGGAATTTTCTTGGCTTCGAATGACACTAGGATCATCCCTACAAACTCCACGGAATAAATCTTGATGATCGGGCCCTAGCCGGAAAGTCCCAATTCGGGTTGGACCTTTCTGTATTACCACCAGCTATTTCCGGTGGGGTAAATACGGTGGACAAATGAGCCTTAAGTGCTCTCTGTCTTCTACACCGGAAATAGGTATGATATTTTTAGTGGAAATGCCTATTTTACGTGGGTTTTTCCCGGTGATAATCTTGTCACTTGGGGCGATGTCGCATCCTTTGGGGTGACACTGTGGGTCCCTCCCGATGTTCCCGACACATCTTGATGTCGATTCACTTTGTGTCGGGACAATGATGAGTCGTGCCCAAAGCCAGAATTGATTTCATCGATCGACGACCATCCTTGAACCCGAACACACCCGATCGTAAACCAGGTGAGGGATGGATAGTGTTTATTTTTGGAATGTTCATTATTATTAAATGCTCATATGCTTAGAATTACATGTTTAAATCGTGATTTCTCAAATACGATGATAATATGTCATATGTTATAATTGTCATTTTATGATTATGATATGAATTGTATAGAGATGTATGACGGGATCCGGTGTGGCCGAGTTGGTATCGGTAACGATATTGTGATCGTCGTGTGTTTGGTTGTGTGTGTGAGATGGAATCCGACATGGCCGAGGTGGTTCCGATGCCGTGATTACCGTATGTATGTTGCATTTATGCATTGATTATGTGCATTAAAGTTAGTTGTAGTCGCAGGTTACACTTTGTGGGCAAGGTCTCTG
The DNA here is from genome assembly GCA_022985045.1 of Macadamia tetraphylla. Classification (NCBI taxonomy): domain Eukaryota; kingdom Viridiplantae; phylum Streptophyta; class Magnoliopsida; order Proteales; family Proteaceae; genus Macadamia; species Macadamia tetraphylla. Next base: position 14,440,923 of record CM040973.1, on the reverse strand, counting down.
GTATTGTGTACCACAGGGTGTATTTGAAATAGATGTGCTAGTGGTCGATAATTGGTACTAGTGTGCATAGTCCATACTCAAGCTGTGATATGTATGCGAGATTAGGTAAGCAGTCTCGGGTTACACTTTGTGGCCAAGGTCTCTGGTATCGTGTACAGGGACTATATTTGGAGATGGATTACACTTCAAGCGAGGTCTTGCCGTATCTTGTAATTCATATTAAGCGTATTATTATAAGGCATGTAGTATATATGTGGTTAGGTATCCTCCTATGCTATGAACCCTTGCCATGAGGGTTGAGGTGTTAGATAACCCATTGTGGTATGTTCGATGTGCCTTTTACGGAATGCACACCGCGATGCGATGCAATTGTTGCTGAAGGTGAGAACCTATCCGGCGTGGCCGATGATGCGCTGATATCATGATGCCCAGGAGGGAGTTATCAGGGGTCTGCTAGGTGACCTATGCACTCATATGGGGACTGGCAGGTTTCTATTCACGGTTAGGGTTTGTATCCTTGCGTAGTCGATGGTAGTTCTAAGACGAAGGATTATGTGCTGTAGTAGCATTTACCAGACTTAGTTTGTATTGTTAGGTGGATAATAAATAAATGAACTGCATCACGAGCATCATGGACTATGTGGTAAATTTTCGTAATCATGCATCATAAATTATTACTACTATTGTCATGCTTGGATGTGCTTGATCCCGCTCTTTGGCGAGTTGGAAACTCACCCGTACACACCCCTTTTTAGATGATGATGCAGGTACCGTGGTGCCAATGGTAGGTGACCCGTATCTTAAGGGGGGAGTATGGTGTGGCTGGTGGATGCGAGCGGAGAACTGTCTGGATTGTGCTTACCCTAACTACGTCACATCGTGAGATTGTACATCATACTTTGATACTTTTGGGTATAACTATGGATTGTATATTTTTTTTTTAGATTATATTATATATCATGGATGAAAGTAACAGAATAACTCAGTTATTGCTATTATATTATCATTAGACATTTCCACATTTTATTCATGATTACGCTACTATACTCTGATTCCACTGCTTATGTCGGTTTATGATGTGAGATTGTGAAAATGTTAAGGGACTGCTATTAGAGATCCTGATAGATTTGTAAGATAGGTACGTGTCTTACTTACACTGTCGATATTCCTAATGGTAAGTTGGGTCTACTGGAATTGGGGTGTGACAGCTATGATATCAAAGCGCGATGCTTTGCCTTAACTCACAATCTCAGCCAAACCATAACTTGGGGAAGTTAGGATTAAATTAAAATTTCAAGGCAACAATAATAGAAAATGCACAATTAAGAGACAAGAATAGGTGTTAAAGCCGTTTCATTATAATAAAGAACTTAAATACACAGCTTACACTTTTCATATGAAAATAAAGTATTGAAAGCAGGAAATCCTAACTAGCCTAAGTCTAAGAAATTAAACAACTGAAGCAAATAACAGAATGTATAAAGTTCAACTAAGCCTAAAACATCAAACTTAAATAAGGCATAGAAAGGAAAATCCTAAAAACTACAATGGCAAACTTGCCACTACTCTTGCTGTTGCTGGTTCTGTCCTTGGCCCTAAGCCTGGCTCGGACCATGCGTTCCTAGAGGAGGCACTGGAATACCAAGATAGAAGACCATCGCCTACATCTATGCCTGTAGGGAGGCCACTCTATTATCCATAAGATAATAGGTCATGTCCATTCTGTTGAGGCAGCCATCTATACTCCTCATCAGAGATGTGGTGGAGTCTAAGTGGGCCATAACATCATTGAGACCGTAAGGCCTCATACCCCTATTGCCAGAAGTAGAAGCGCCATAGAGCCCATAGTGCAGGGGGTCAGGTTGGTGGACCCCACCAACCCAGCTTCTCCTCTGCACCACCAACACCTCCACCAACATTACGGCACCACCACCTCACCTTCATGGTTCTGATCCTCTCTGGAATAAGTGTCACCTCCCATAGATCTATGGTCATCTTCCTCAGAGAATCTTGGTTAGAATCTATGACCTCTTCACCCAAGCGTGCCTCTCCCTCTAAGTCCACTCCAAAGCGACGGAAGATGTCAGTCAGTATTCTTCCATAGCATAGGCTTCCCGCTCAATGATCCACTCCTTCGAACCGAAGTACCATGGTCCACATAAGGAGGTAAGGAAGACGTATGTGCGCCCCCATGTACACACAGTAGGTCACATAGGCTTGCAGTGCAGATACCTCATCATAGTATCCACAAGTGGGAAGAATATTCAACTGAATCGCATGGCAGACAACCTTTAGAGTAGCAAAGTAGTTGACTAAGCGGTTCCATTCCTTGGCCTCCTTAGTCAGTATGTCGTTTATCACCTGAAAGGTATCGGGAATCTGGAATTCATATGCTGGAGTCCGAGGCGGGCAATACACTAGGTCACCGGCATTGCTGACCATCAGGATATTAGCCAACTGTCCCATGTCAAAGGAGATTTTCACCCCCTTCACATAGGTGATTTGCATCTCTTCAGTACCCCGGTTCACGCATTGCAAGTTGGAGTAGAATACTCTGGCCAATGTAGGGTAGTAGTACTTGTTGGGTTTTAAGATGAGGTACCACCCAAACTCGTCAAACTGTTGATGGAGACGGAATGTACGGAAGTCATTGGTCTTCACATAGACTCCCGGGTCCACATTGCAACACTTGAAGAGTTTCCAACGGTCTCGCTCAGCCATAGAGCAGAACAAGATTGGGTTGAACTGAGCGACGGCATCTTGCTCCTCTTGTTCAACGGTACATCGGGTAAATACATGGCTTCCAGACATCGTTGCAAAATGATTCCTAAGGATTTAGAATGAAAAACTAGGTTCAATGGCTGAATGTAAAGCTCACAGAGAATAAAATCACAAAACTAGGTTACAGAGAGGAGGAACATACCTTTGGTGCTCATGCGGCGTCGATCGATCACGAAATAGCGAGAGGAAGGTAGGGAATGGGTTGAAAAGTCCTCCTTGGCCATTTTCACACCTTTTCCATAAGTTAGAATAGGGTTTTGTGCAATGAAACCCAAACAGAACCTATTTATAGCCGTTTTGGAGCCACGAGCAACGGAAACATTGGGCATGCTTCCGATTACTGTTTCAGTGAAGTAAAATTTCCATTTTCTCTGTTTTGCCCACCTGAAATAACACTGATATTTTTGGTGGATTAAACTATATTTCTAGTGAGAAGACTCCCTGTTTCCCGTGGACTAACTTGGAAAATAAATTATTTTATTTTTGAAATCTAAATTTTATTTTGTTACTTTAAGGGTGTGCCCTTTGGGGTACATGCGATCAGATCCTAATATGTGGACCCCTTATGCATGCCCTAACACTAATTTTGCTTATCGTATACGTGTGGGACCCTCTATGTATGTATGTGTTCCAATTACATGCAACCTTGCATATACATGTGCACAAATCGGATTCCTCCATAGGAGTCATGTCACACCGAAACACTCGATCCCAATCCTAATCACGATCGTCACCTCCTGGTCCCCCTGCACGGAATCGGAGTGATCCCGTAATGCACCCTGGCTCCGTCGGTACTTACAGCCCAGGATGTGGCATCCATTATGAATAACATGATGCGGGAAGTTGAAGAAAGACAAAACTAGTTTATGGTCGAGATCGATGATAGGATCCAGGCGGCAATGGAAGCCTGTAATGCACCACCCGCACCTCCTACTCCATCGGCACCCATTCCAATACCAGCAGGATCAGCTACCCTTTAAACATCTGGTGGGGCACAAGTGTATGGGTAGGTGCAAGACCCGACACTGGATCAAGCCTAGGCCCAAGCCCATGTAGAGAGCTGGATAGACTTGAAAATGATAGAAGTTTCAACGGCTTAGGCCCCCATGCTTTTCCAAGGTGGGCCAAGGCCCGCTGCATCCATCGAGATGGATTGGTGGAATGGATAAGGTTTTTAGACTAATGGGCTGCACTGATGAGCATAAGACTTTATGTGCAGGCTATCAGTTACAGAATGAAGCAGATGATTGGTGGAGTACCACCGAGCCTATTCTGAGGGCTAATAACCCGAACTCCACTTGGGTAGACTACAAAGGGGTCTTCTTTGAGAACTATTTTTCAGAAAGCTTCCGAGATAGGAGAGAGAGTGAGTTCTCTCAGTTGGTTCAAGGTTCCCAGTCTGTGCTCGAGTATCAACAACGCTTCGAGGAGCTATTCCATTTTTCTCTTGAGCATCTCAGAGGTGATAGAGCTAAAGCGAAGAAGTTTGAGAAATGGTTGAGGCCAGGTATTGGGTCAACTTTTGTGGGGTTGAAACTGCAAACCTATGCTGAGGTGGTCCAAGTGGTCAAATCTATTGAAGACCGGCATAGAGACAACTTCACGACCTAGCAAGGGACGGGAAAGAGGGCAATGGGATCTACTGATTTTATGGTAGGCAGCAAACCTTTTGAGTGCCCTATGTCAACCCAACTGGTCGTTTAGGAAGCTGATACTAGTTAGACTTCCCAATCCTCCGATCTAGTGTTGTATCTCAGGTCTTTGGGATCGAGCCGAGATGCTTTATTGTGATCAGTTGGGCTACATGGGACATACCCCCACCGAAGGCCAAGTGATGCACCATACACTATACCACGGTGACATATTCAGCCTCTAGACCAAGCAGCCCCTGGGCTAGAGACCCTGAGCGAGTGTTTGCTATGACTATAGAAGATCTTGAGGCTGCACTGGTGTAGTGATAGGTACATTATTGATATCATTATTACTGCACATGTGTTATTTGATTCAGGGAGCCTCGTATTGATTCGTGTCCTTTGGAATTCTGAAGAAGATGAGAATTTCACCCAAGGGGTGACTCAATGTTTGGCTGTGAGCACCCCTACGGAAGTGTAGTGGGTTTGATCTATGTTTATGAGCCTTGTCCGTGACCATAGGTGAATATGAGTTGAATGCTCACTTGATCGAGTTGGATATGACCGACTTTGATGTGATTTTAGGAATGGTGGTTGTCGCATCTGAGCGTGTGTTATGTGCATAGAAGACTATCATTTTCAGACCTCGTGATGATGATGAGTTTGTGTTCCAAGGGATAAGCTCAAGAAACCCAAAAGGTTGTCATATCCGCACTCTAGATGAAGAAGCTCTTGAACAAGGGATGTCAA
>CM040973.1:14419993-14435661 GCA_022985045.1 Macadamia tetraphylla | reverse complement strand
TTAGGAATGTACTTCCTCAACATAGAAACATGGAAGACATCATGTGTACCTTCTAACTCTGGAGGTAAAGCTATCCGGTAAGCTACCAGCCCGATCCTCTCCAGTACATCATACGGTCCCATAAACCTTGGATTAAGCTTTCCCTTCTTGCCAAACCACATCACCCCTTTAATGGGAGAGATCCGTAAGAACACCTTGTCTCCAACACCAAACTCTAGATGTTTCCTCCTAACATCCGCATAGCTTTTCTACCTAGACTAAGCTACCTTGATCCTTTCTTTGATCACATTCACCTTCTCACTAGTAGCCTGTATCAAGTCTGGACCCAAAATATACCGCTTACCAACCTCATCCCAATAGATTGGAGTTCGACACTTCCTACCATATTGTGCCTCGAATGGGGACATTTAGATGGTGGCCTGATAACTGTTGTTGTAGGAGAATTCAATAATGGAAATGTGCTCATCCCAACTATAACTCATATCCAAGGCACATGCTCGGAGTAGGTCCTCTAATGTCTGAATAGTCCTTTCATTGACTATTGATCTAAGGGTAAAAGGGAAATGCTGAAATCAACTGTGTGCCCAAAACCCTTTCCCACATGTCTAGAACTTGGAAGTGAACTTGGGATCTTGATCGGAGATGATACTAAGCGGCACCCCATGCAATCGATATTGTTATCAACATACAACAGCCAACTTGTCCATAGAAAATGTGATTTTGATTGGGATGAAGTAGGCTGCCTTGGTTAGCGACCCATAACTACCCAAATGGCATCCATACCCTTACTATGCAGGGGGGCCTATGGAAGTCCATGGTAATATTCTCCCTTTTCCCCGCTGCAGAATAGGTAGGGCTGTAATAACCCATGGGGCCTCTGTCTCTCAGCCATGACTTGTTGGCATGTGAGGCATCTAGATACATGTATGGCCATATCATTCTTCATTCCTTTCCACCAGTAGGAGCCTTTGAGGTCCTTATACATTTTAGTGCTGCCGGGGTGAATGAAGTATGGAGAGCTATGTGCCTCTCTTAAAACTATGTCCCCAAATCACCACCCTTTTGGGCACACACAACCTCCCTTTGAACTTAGGAACTCTGCTTTCGATTTAGAAATCGGGGTCCTTTGGGTTCCTTCGGCATTACGCTATCACTCGCAACTCTACATCAATAACTTTGAGCTGCGGTGATCCTATCCACCAGACTAGGTTGTACCACCAATGTCGATAGTGACAAAGTGACAACCTTTACTAAAGTTCCAAGTCTAGTTTCCTGGCCTACTCTAGGAGATACTCATTGGTGGTCAGTGATGCAAGAGTCAGTGACTGGGATTTTTGACCAAGTGCATCAGCTACCACATTGGCCTTTCTTGGATGATAGTGGATAGTACAATCATAATCCTTCATCAGCTCTAAACAACACCTCTGTCTCATGTTGAGCTCTTTTTGGGTGAAGAAGTACTTAAGAGGCTCTTATGGTCATTGAAGATCTTACTCTTCTCACCATACAGGTAGTGTCTCCAGATTTTCAGTGCAAAAATCACAACTACCAACTCCAAATCATGAGTGGGGTAGTTCTTCCCATAATCCTTCAACTGACGAGATGCATAAGCAATGACTTTCCCATGCTGCATCAATACACAAACCAATCCCAGCTTGGAGGCATCACTATACACGATCATACCACCTGTATCGGTCAAAATAGTCAAAGTGGAGCTAATACCAACCTTTACTTTAGCTCCTTGAAGCTCTTCTCACAAGCGTCAGACCACTCAAATTTTACACCCTTTTGTGTGAGTTGGGTCATCGAGGTAGCAACGCGATAGAAGTTCTCGATAAACCTCCTGCAGTATCTGGCCAATCCCAAAAAACTACCTATATCTGCTACACTCTTGGGAGCCTCCCATTCTAGAACTGCCTTCACCTTTCCTGGGTCAACCTTTATACCCTTGTTTGAAACAATGTGGCCTAGGAATGCCACCTGTGATACCCAAAACTTGAACTTGTTGAATTTGGCTTAGAGTTGCTTCTCCCTCAGTCGTTGCAGAACTAACCTCAAGTGGACAACATGTTCCTCTGCACTCTTAGAGTAGACCAAAATTTCATTAATGACTACTATCACAAACTTATCTAGGACATCCTAGAATACCCGGTTCATCAAATCCATAAATGCAGCCGGTGCATTGGTCAACCCAAGTGACATTACCAAAAATTCATAATGTCCATACCTTGATCTGAAGGTTGTCTTACTGACATCACTATCTTAAATCCTGAGCTGGTGGTAGCCCGATCTAAGGTTGATTTTGGAGAACACCTTGGCACCCATGGCGATTAAATAAATCATCTATCCTTAGCAAAAGGGTCTGGTTCTTGATGGTTAACTTATAAGCTCCCGTAATCAATGCGATCTTATACTTCGTCTTTCTTCTTGACTAACAATACAGTGCTCCCCATGGAGACACACTAGGTTTAATGAATCCCTTCTTGGAAGGTCTTGAAGTTACCTACAATTCCTTCAACTTTATGGGGGGCATGCAGTAGGGCCTTTGACACTAGTGCCAAGCCGAGGAGTAGGTCTATAGCAAACTCTATCTCTCGGTTGGTGGCAAACACGTGAAGTCATCTGGGAATACATTGAGAAATTCTCTCACCACATCTAGCTCGGTTAGTGGGCCCAATCTCTACCTCGGTATTCATCACGGGTGCCAAGTAGCCTTGACATCCCTTGTTGTAGCTTCTTCATCTAGAGTGCGGATATGACAACCTTTTTGGGTTTCTTGAGCTTATCCCCTTGGAACACAAACTCATCATCATCACGAGGTCTGAAAATGATAGTCTTCTATGCACAAATTTGGCTCTGTGTCCGGACACGGGCCATTCCTAAAATCACATCAAAGTCGGTCATATCCAACTCGATCAAGTGAGCATTCAACTCATATTCACCTATGGTCACTGGACAAGGCTCATAAACATAGATCAAACCCACTACACTTCCTGTAGGGGTGCTCACAGCCAAACATTGAGTCACTCCCTTGGGTGAAATTCTCATCTTCTTCGTAAATTCCAGTGACACGAACGAATACGAGGCTCCTGAGTCAAATAACACATGTGCAGGCAATAATGATATCAATAATGTACCTATCACTACACCAGGTGCAGCCTCAGCATCTTCTATAGTCATAGCAAACACTCTGCCCTGTGGTCTCTAGCCCTGTAGGGGCTGCGTTGGTCTAGAGGCTGAATATGTCTACTGGTGGTATAGTGTATGGTGCATCACTTGGCCTTCGGTGGGGGTATGTCCTCGCCATGTAGCCCAACTGATCACAATAAAAGCATCTCGGGCTCGATCCCAAAGACTGAGATACAACACTAGATCGGGAGGATTGGGAAGTCTAACTAGTATCGGGCTTCCTAAAGCTGCCGAAGTTGGGTTGACATAGGGCACTCAAAAGGTTTGCTGCCTACCATAAAATCAGTGATCCCTTTGCCCTCTTTCCAGCCCCTTGCTAGGTGGTGAAGTTGTCTCTATGCCGGTCTTCAATAGATTTGACCACTTGGACCACCTCGGCATAGGTTTGCAGTTTCAACCCCACAAAGTTGACCCAATCCCGGCCTCAACCATTTCTCAAACTTCTTCGCTTTAGCTCTATCACCTACGAGATGCTCAAGAAAAATGGAATAGCTCCTCGAGCGTTGTTGATACTCAAACCCGCAGGAACCTTGAACCAACTGAGAGAACTCATCTCTCTCCTATCTGGGAAGTTTTTGAAAATAGTTCTCAAAAGACCCTTTGTAGTCTACCCAAGTGGAGTTGGGTTATTAGCCCTGGGAATAGGCTGGTGGTACTCCACCAATCATACCTTCATTCATGGCGATAGCCCACATAAAGTCTTATGCTCATCGGTGCAGCCCATTAGTCTAAAACCTTATCCATTCCACCAATCCATCTCGATGGATGCAGCGAGCCTTAGCCCCCCTTTGGGAAAAGCATGGGGGCCTAAGCCGTTGAAACTTCTCTATCATTTGTCAAGTCTACCCAGCCCTCTACATGGGCTTGGGCCTAAACTTGATCCGGTGTCAGGTCTTGCACCTACCCATACACTTGTCCCCACAGGATTTTTAAAAGGGTAGCTGATCCTGCTGGTATTGGAATGGGTGCCGATGGAGTAGGAGGTGCGGGTGGTGCATTCTGGGCTTCCATTGCCGTGGATCCTATCATCGATCTCGACCATAAACTAGTTTTTTCTTTCTTCAACTTCCGCATCATGTTATTCATAATGGATGCCACATCCCGGGAATTTCAAGCGGGCCAGGGTGCATTAGGGGTCCTCCGATTCCGTGCGGGGGACCAGAGGTGGGATCGTGATTAGGATTGGGATCGAGTGTTTGGTGTGACATGACTCCTATGGAGGAATCCGATTTGTGCACATGTATATGCAAGGTTGCATGTAATTGGAACACATACATACATAGAGGGTCCCACACGTATACGATAAGCAAAATTAGTGTTAGGGCATGCATAAGTGGGGTCCACACATATTAGGATCTGATCGTGCATGTACCCCAAAGGGGCACACCCTTAAAGTAACAAAATAAAATTTAGATTTCAAAAATAAAATAATTTATTTTCCAAGTTAGTCCACGGGAAACAGGGAGTCTTCTCACTAGAAATATAGTTTAATCCACCAAAAATATCGGTGTTATTTCAGGTGGGCAAAGCAGAGAAAAATGGAAATTTTTTCTTCCTTTGAAGCGAACCTTGGAAGCATGCCCAATGTTTCCGGTGGGCTGTTTCCTGTGGCTCCAAAACCGCTATAAATAGGCTCGGGTTTGGGTTTCATTGCACAAAACCCTATTCTAACTTATGGAAAAGGTGTGAAAATGGCCAAGGAGGACTTTTCAACCCATTCCCTACCTTCCTCTCGCTATTTCGTGATCGTCGGCGCCATGAGCACCAAAGGTATGTTCCTCCTCTCTGTAACCTAGTTTTGTGATTTTATTCTCTGTGAGCTTTACATTCAGCCATTGAACCTAGTTTTCATTCTAAATCCTTAGGAATCATTTTGCAGCGATATGGAAGCCATGTATTTACCCGATGTACCGTTGAACAAGAGGAGCAAGATCCGTCGCTCATTCAACCCAATCTTGTTCGCTCTATTGGCGAGACCGTTGAAACTCTTCAAGTGTTGCAATGTGGACCCGGGAGTCTATGTGAAACAATGACTTCCGTACATTCCGTCTCCATCAACAGTTTGCGAGTTTGGGTGGTACCTCATCTTAAAACCCAACAAGTACTACTACCTACATTGGCGGAGTATTCTCCAACTTGCAATCGTGAACGGTCCGAAGAGATGCAAATCACCTATGTGAAGGGGTGAAAATCTCCTTTGACATGGGACAGTTGGCTAATATCAGATGGTCCCAAAGCCCGGGGACCTAGTGTATTGCCGCTCGGACTCCGGCATATGAATTCGATTCGATACCTTTTGGGGGATAAGCGACATCTCGACTAAGGAGGCCAAGGAATGGAACCGCTTAGTCAACTACTTTGCTACTCTAAAGGTTTATGCGCCATGCGATTAGTTGAATATTCTTCCCACTTGTGGATACTATGATGAGGTATCTGCATTGCAAGCCTATGTGACCTACTGTGTGTACATGGGGGCGCACATACGTCTTCCTTACCTCCTTATGTGGACCATGGTACTTCGGTTCGAAGGAGTGGATCATTGAGCGGGAAGCCTATGCTATGGAAGAATACTGACTGACATCTTCCGTCGCTTTGGAGTGGACTTAGAGGGAGAGGCACGCTTGGGTGAAGAGGTCATAGATTCTAACCAAGATTCTCTGAGGAAGATGACCATAGATCTATGGGAGGTGACACTTATTCCAGGAGAGGATCAGCAACCTATGAAGGTGAGGGTGGTGGTGCCAGTAATGTTGGTGGAGGTGTTGGTGGTGCGGGGGAAAGCTGGGGTTGGTGGGGTCCCCTGATCCCGAACTATGGGCTCTATGGCTGCTTCTACTTCTGGGCAATGGGGGTATGAGGCCTTACGGTCTCAATGATGTTATAGCCCATTAGACTCCCCCAAATCTCGATGAGGAGTATAGATGGCTGCCTAAACAGAATGGACATGACCTATTATCTTATGGATAATAGAGTGGCCCCCCTGAGGCATAGATGTGGCGATGGTCTTCTATCTTGGTTTTCCCATGCCTCCTCTAGGAGCATGGTCGAGCCAGGCTTAGGGCCAAGGAGAACCAAAAAGCAAGAGTAGTGGCAAGTTTGCCATTGTAGTTTTAGGATTTTCCTTTCTATGCCTTATTTAAGTTTGATGTTTTAGGCTTAGTTGAACTTTATACATTACTTTTTTTGCTTAGTTGTTTAATTTCTTAGACTTAGGCTAGTTAGGATTTCCCTTTCAATACTTTATTTTCATATGAAAAGTGTAAATGTGTATTTAAGTTCTTTATTATAATGAACGGCTTTAACACCTATTCTTGTCTCTTAATTGTGCATTTTCTATTATTGTTGCCTTGAAATTTTAATTTAATCCTAACTTCCCCAAGTTATGGTTTGGCTGAGATTGTGAGTTAAGGCAAAGCATCGGCTTTGATATCATATTTTCACACCCCAATTCGATGAGCCAACTTACCATTAGGAATATCGGCGGTGTAAGTAAGACCGTACCTATCTTACAAATCTATCGGGATCTCTAATAGCGTCCCTTAACATTTCACAATCTCACATCATAAACCGACATAAGCGGTGGAATCGGTATAGTAGCGTAATCATGAATAAAATGTGGAAATGTCTAATGATAATATAATAGCAATAATGAGTTATTCATTACTTTCATCCATGATATATAATATAATCTAAAAAAAAAATATACAATCCATAGTTATACCCAAAAGTATCAAAGTATGATGTACAATCTCACGATGTGGCGTAAGCGATGGTAGTAAGCACAATCCAGTTGTCTCCTCCGCTCGCATCCACGTCGCTCACACCATACTCGACCCGAAGATCTGGGTCACCTACCTTTGGCACCACGGTACGCATCATCATCTAAAAATGGGTGTATGCGTGGGGTGAGCTTTCAACTCGCTAAAAGAGCGGTGGGATCAAGCACACCCAAGCATGACAATAGTAGTAATAATTTATGATGCATGATTACGAAAATTTACCACATAGTCCATGATGCCGTGATGCGTTCATTTATTTATTATCCACCTAACAATACAAACTAAGTCGGGAAATGCTACTACGAAAATAATCCTTCGTCTTAGAACTACCATCGACTAGCAAGGATACAAACCCTAACCGTGAATAGAAACCGCAGGTCCCCATATGAGTGCATAGGTCACCCAGCACCCCGATAACTCCCTCCCCATCATGATATCAGCATTCGCCCGCCGATAGGTTCTCACCTTCACAACAATTGCATCGTACTGCGGGTGTGGCATTCGAAAAAGGCATCGAACATACCACAATGGGTTATCTAACACCTCAACCCTGTTGGCAAGGGTTCATAGCATAGGGAGTGATACCTAACCACATATATACTACATGCCTTTATAATAATACAGTTAATATGAATTACAAGATACTGGCAAGACCTCGGCTATGAAGTGTAATCCATCTCCAAATATAGTCCTGGGTACACGATACCAGCGAGACCTTGGCCACAAAGTGTAACCCGAGACCGTTTACCTAATCTCGCATACATATCACAGTTGAGTATGGACTATGCGACACTAGTACCAATTATCGACCACGAAGCACATCTATTTCCAAATACAGTCCCAGGGTACACAATACCAGCGAGACCTTGCCCACAAAGTGTAACCTGCGACTACAACTAACTTTAATGCACATAATCAATGCATAAATGCAACATACATACGGTAATCACGGCATCGGAACCACCTCGGCCATGTAGGTTCCATCTCACACACACAACCAAACCCCACGCGATCACAATATTTACCGATACCAACTCGACCCCGGATCCCGTCATACATCTCTATACAATTCATATCATAATCAAAAAATGACAATTATAACATATGACATATTATCATCGTATTTGAGAAATCACGATTTAAACATGTAATTCTAAGCATATGAGCATTTAATAATAATGAACTTTCCCAAAATAAACACTATCCATCCCTCCCCGGTTTACGATCGGTGTGTTGGGTTCAAGGATGGTCGTCGTCGATGAAATCAATTCTGGCTTTGGGCAGTACTCATCATTGTCGACACAAAGTGAATCGTACATCGGTATGTCGGGAACATCGGGAGGGACCCACAGGTCACCCCAAAGGATGGAACACTTGTCCCCAAGTGTGTATTATCACTGGGAAAAACCCACGAAAATAGGGCATTTCCACTAAAAATATCATACCTATTTCCGGTGTAGAAGCAGAAACACTAAGGCTCATTTGTCCACCGTGTTTTCCCCACGGAAATAGGTGGTGGTTGAAAGGTCCCAACCCCAATTGGGACTTTCCGGCTAGGGCCCGATCATCAAGATTTATTCCGTGGAGTTTGTAGGATGATCCTAGTGTCATTGAAGCCAAGAAAATTCCAATTCCATCGAGCCATTTGGGAGATATGTCGATCGAACGATCGAAACCCAGTTGGTCTTTTGACCAAACATGTTGCCCGGGGCTCACCGGGCTTGGTTCAAGCTTAACAGCGGCATTGGGAGGTGCAACACGCATTCCCCATTTCAATAGAGTTTGTATACTAAAATCCCATCCATACCTAGCTTTGTCTAGGTCAAAATGAAGAAAGAGTGGTATGTGGGGTTGTACTTACCTCTGGTAGTGATTTTAGCAATTTGGCTGCAGCGGGCACCAAGGTAAGCCTCCAACCTTCTTCCTCTTTTTCTTCCATCCTCTCCTCTTTCTCTCCTCTCTTATGTTGATCACAAAGGAAATGAGGAAATGAATCCTCATTTCCCAACTTATAACTTAAGTGGACCTTAGGGTCTGTTTGGGTTAGACCCCTTTTGGACCAATCGGGTTAAAATGAATTTCGGGGCACGAGGACCCAACCATTTAGGTCCGTAAAGTGCTCACGTCATGAGGAAGGTGTGGAGGATGATTTGGGATCATCTGAAACTATTCACAATCAGTGGTGGGAACCACGGGCATCGGAACCCGAGTACCCTTGTCAACCCATCAAAATCAGACCTTTGGATCCAGCGAGTGCTTCGATGGCATATTTCGATGGTCAAAACAGCTTCTTCCCATGGCTGGTCTTGCACAGTGGTTACCCTCAAACATGCTCAAGGCCTTTTGCTAATTTTGACTCATGCGGGGTTCAAGTGTGGGGAGTCGATTCACTTACCGTCTAGAATCGAAAGGTATGAATCCCCCCCAGTTAGATAGGCACGCTATGCACGAACATGTGGGGGCATCTCTAAACCTTTGGTCGTAGCCACAAGCCAAAACCAGTCGTACTTCCAATCTCCGATCCGAGGCCTATCACAACAGTTCAAATTAAATCGGATTAGGGCACGGGTGTAACATGTGTACAGGTGCCAAAACGAATGTGTACTTTTAATGCAACACGTTCATCTTGCTCAGAATTTCATCCTCTTTGCAACCATTCAAAGAAAAATGATCTCTTTATGCGTAAAATTGGAGATATGATGCCTGATAGTCCTTAAGGCCTTTTAAATACAAAACCTGCAAAAAGAAAGAAAAACCCAAGGTAGCTTAATTTTAAGTATGTAAAAATGCATGCTTTACTACTTAAGATTTTACACATAAATATGCTCATTAGAATTCCCCCACACTTAGACTTTGCTAGTCCTGGAGCAAAACAAAAAGAATAAAAAGTAAACAACAAAAAAACCTAACTCATTTTCATAGGAAACACGGTTGCACTTAGCATGTGCAATAAGCCTTTAAACCACTAGGTCACCCTTATGGGAAGAGTTGTGTCTCGTGGGTGTTTGTAATGAATATACACCCAAAATTAAAAAAAACAAATCCCAACCTTGGCTAAAGGTAAAGACCATACCAATCGAAGGGAAAGATAATTTCTCTTAAAATGATCTAGGGACCCCCACACTTGAATTTTATTACCCCCTATCAATTCCCGGGGATTAGAATATTTTTTTAAATTTTGGGAAATCCGTTGTCTCTTCCAAATCATCCTTATCTTAAGGCAAGACTACTTGTGAAGTAATAGGGAACCAAGGACTAAGGCGTTGGAGTGATTTCGACCGAACATGTTACCAAGGCATTGATGACATTTGCACATACTTTCCCCTACTTGTGGTTTTCTCTCTTTTCTTTTTTATAATAAACTCTATCCTACTCCACTTTTAGCTTGAATGACATGGTGGAGCAAACACCAAACACCAAGTTATTATTTAGCTTTGCTTTTTGCAAAATATGAAAGTGATGCGAGTTCTTTCAAAAAATTTTTTCCTTAAGAGTTTCGATCAAGATACCCCGCATCTTGAGGCACAATGCCTGTTTAGTTCCAAGAAATCAAGTCCTACTTTTCATTTATATCACTTTCCACACGTCAATTAAAATTGTGTATTTGTCAACTCATGCCAATTTAAAAAAAACGAATGTCTCAACTCCAAATCAAGAGTACAAGGAACCCCAGACTTACATATGGTCCAACACCATAAAGTAAGGGGCTCTTATTTTTAAAAGAGTCCTACCTCCAGAAAAATAGTCGCACAATATAATGGCCATCCTTACGGGATCTCAACTTGCACGAAAAAATATGCAACCTAGAATTATAAAGCAAAACCTTATCACCGGTGTGAAAAGACTTCCTAAGGATTTTCTATCATGAAAAGCCTTAGTTTTTACCTCAAAAAACCTAGCATTGTCATAGGCATCATTTGAAACTCCTCCAACTCAGCTAGTTGGAGTCCCCTATGAGAACCATGGTAGCGGGTCAAAATTCAGCTTCTTTATAGCACAAAAAGGGTCTATGCTATAACTCAACTGAAAGATGACATGCCTTCCCATACACAAGGCAGTAAGGAGATTGTCCAAAAACAGTCTTGAACGATTCGTGAGACCCTAAAAGGGATCCACAAGTCTAAAGACCAATCCTTACGATTAGGGTTGACAATCTTTTCCAAAATTTGCTTAATCTTCCTATTGGATACCTCAACTTGCCACTAGTTTGAGGATGATAGGTATAAGACTTATGGGTTATCCTATATTTCTTTTATGAGGGCCTCAAATGATCCATAACAAAAAACTTGCCCGTCAAAATGTAATAAATGATCCCATTATCCATCCACTTTAGAATTTCTTTTGAATGGCTTCCTTCATCCTGGGTTAGCTCTTCTTTGGGGTTTCGTTGAAGGTTTGGACCCCCCAATGAGGTGAATATGATTTTTGAACAATAAAAGGGGTTAATTCCTTTGATGTCAACCATAGTCCATCCTATGGCTTCATTATTTTCCTTTAGAAGCTCGATTAACTCATCCTCGACTTGAAGTCAAATCAAAAGCAATGATGATTGGAAGGTGTGATTCTTACCTAAACACACTTAAGATTGGAGGCAACTCCTTCAACTCAAGTTTAGGGGTTCAACAATGGAAGGCTTAGGCAATAAGGTAGATAAGGGTCCAATGGGCTCTGGTGGTTGGGGACTCCCAAAACCCCGACATAATTCCCTCATTAAATTCACCCAATTGTTCCATACACTCTTGGAATTTATAATCAAAATCATTATCAAAATAAGTCTTAATGGAATCTAAAATTTCTTAGACCATATGAGCTTCCTCCTCATGGGGTTTGGTTGTTTATGCAACCTAAAGACATTAAAATCCGAAGTGTTTCCCAAAAAAAGTTTCATTGTAGTTTCGCAATTGATTATGGCATTCTTGGTGGCAAGGGCAGTCGACTGGTACCAAATGTTGGCATGGTTAGGTGTCTAAAACAATGAAATCAACGGAAAATAAATTTCCCCACCTTAAGTAAGACATCATCAACCACCTTTTGGAATCTTAATAGACCTATTTGCTAACCGGGGTAGTTCTAGTGGCTTTCAATTCTCCCAATCATAGTTACTTAAAGATTCACACTTGCTCCAAGGTCAAGTAAGGGATGCTCAATGTAGGTGTTGCCTATGACACAAGCTATGGTAGGGTTCCCTAGATCCTTATATTATTATAGGTAGTAATTATGGAACTAATGTTACTTGTCAAGAATGTCTTTTTAGGTATATTAGTGATACGTTTGTAAGTACACAAATCTTTTGGGGCCTTTTATGGGGGATCGTGAAAAGCATCCAAGAGATGTTCCTTTATCTTTTGAAGACTTATAAATTTCTTTCCATTGAAGCAATCTTCTTTTGTTTACCAGCGATTAGGAAAGGGATGGGGGAAAATAAGGTTATTAGGGTTTTCTCTTTTTAGAGTCATTTTGGTTTCCTCAACCAAATCATCTTCAATTCTTTTGGTTCATCAAGCGAACCCGGAAGAAGAGCACACTTTGTCCTCAACGAAGAAGAGTTAAGGGGTAATAGATGGGAAAAATTTAGGAGCACTTTGTTAGTACTCTTGGCCACTCCTAAGGAATAAACAATATTACATTGGTTGGAGGTCCATTTTGGGTCGACCTTGTACCACATTCAGCGATGCCTTAGTGGGTGCTTGTGAACTAACATCTTGATCCCTAGGGTTGAAGCTCGATTATGGGCAATGTTCCTTTCTCCCTCTCGTAAAATTGAGACAATTAGGGTGAGTTCTCTTGTAAAATTTTTAAAGGCTTGTTATGAGAAGGGCCATATTTTTTTCCCAAATCCTTAATCTTGCCTCTCGGTGTTGGTAAACATAGGGGTTTTGATAAGATGATAGGAGAGGGGGCTAGGGATACTAGCCGAGGTCCTACATTGCCTAGGAAAAGTATTTTGGGCAAAAAGCTATTGTGCAAAGGAGGCCTTTGGGGTCCAAGTTGACTTTGACTATGGAAATTAGAAGGCCCCACTTGATTGACGGGTTTAAGGAGAAATTTGGGTGATTTCTCCACCACGTTTAAATGTTACTATATGGACTGATATAAGACATTAACACTTTCATTGGAAGTGCCCTAGAGGGATTGGGGCATTCTTCTATAATATGTCCAAAGGGGTACAATGCACATCTTAACCAAATTGTGATGATGACTCTTTAGGAACAATAGCCTCAATCCTTTTGATTAGGCTATCTAAGTGATTTCTTTGGCTACTAACCCATCTACAAAAAATCCTTTCCTCCTATGGTTCTTTCACTTTCTTGGGTTGATTCTCATTCATGGGTTTTGTCATTTTAAGTTAGAATTCACATGCATTTCCTTCATCTTGGGGTGTGAATCCCCAGGCACATAGACTCTATCATTTGTTTAGTTGGGTAATCAATACCTTCATTTATTTGATATAAATTCCATAAGTCTATGCCATGGTGAGGGCATTCTTGAAGTAGATCCTGAATCTCTCCCATGGTTTTAAGTATCTCGATCCGTACGATACCCTCCCATCTTTTCTTAAATTTAGCCGTCGATCGATACACAGATCGATCGTAAAATTTTTAAAATCCTTCGTTCGATATATATCCTACAATACATATTGATATGCATCAATACACCACCAATAAAATCGATCGATACGATTCCCGATATGACTCTATGAAAAATATAAAATTGAGGTAAAATGTACATTTCGGTATGTATTGGTATATATCGTGAGAATCGATATGTATCGATCGTACGTTCGATATATATCCCGATTCGGTGGTATCGATATATATCACGTTCGGTGAGTATCGATACGTGTCGAAAAATATCGGTACATATATCAATCGTATCGGTGGTATCGATATGTATGGATGGTATGTCGGTTATCCGATCATATAATGGCCAAGATGGGAAATTTTTTCGGAAAAACATGATTTTTGAAGGGTTTATTTTCCCAAAGTTCTTTTAGTCATATTTATCTCTAACTAAAGTGGAAATCAAGGTTGGGAACAAAGTTTTACATTTATGGGACAACTACAAACCTTGAATTCTTATCGATACCCTCAATTTAGTGTTTATATAATACATGTTATCAATAGCTTTTTTTAACAAATTCTTTATGCAAAGTGTTTAAAAATATTTCATATCCATTTATGTGTGTATCTTTAGGGATCTTAGTGTTTTACGATCGATGATACCCTCGATATGTATCTTAATTTTAGTGGGCCGATCGTTGATCGCCGATATTTTTAATCCTTGATCTCTCCATAAGTTTAAAAAAGGACTCACTGGCTTTTACCAAAACGAAGGATATCACTTTAAGCTTATTGGTCTTGTGAGTTGGGAAAAACTTCTTAAGGAAAGAAACGTGAACTGTTCCCATGTAGTTATGAAATTTTGGGAAACCCAACAACCACTTCTTAGCTTAGTCTTTCAATGCAAAGTGATGAACCTAAGCTTAGACATCATTAGAAATCTTTGGATTTTAAATTTAAAACATATACCACTTCAAATTCCATTAGAAATAGGTATGCATCCTCGGAGGTAAACCCTAGGGAAAGGGTGGGGCAACATAGTGATGTCTTGAATTTGAGCTCAAAATGATTGGAGATTGTGGTAGGACTATCGGGAAGGTTGGGCTGCTCTGCAAGTAGAACCTATCTTTTAGAGATTTAGGTGGAGGATTTTGTTGTTAGTCTCCCATATTGAAAGGTACAAAAAGGGCGTATCGTATAGGGTCACTACTTGTTGGATCTCTTTTTTCTAACCGATTCTCGTTTTTGTACCCACCTAGCACTTATGAAAAGGACACTATCCACAACTAGAATATGACAAACACAAAGAATGGGTTTTTTTTAAACTTACCGGTGGGGATCCGTGGTTGCTCGATTCTTTATCTTGCTACAAGGTGGAATCTATCTTTTCCATCTTTGTGAGGTTGGCGATCTTCACCGATACAACTATTATTGCAAGTTATTTTTCTCAGAATTCAATAAATGATGAAAGAAATAAGAAAACAAAGCACTCCGATTTATCAAAAAAAAAAAAAAAAAAAAATTTTCTCCCCACAATGGCAAAAAATTACTTGAGATTTAAAAATAAAAAAGTGTATAATCATCATAGCTCTTTAATTGAAACAAAACCCAAACTTTATTTTAACTTCAAGATTAATGATTGTGATCTATTTCTACCTACTCCTAAAACACATGCATCTAAAATAATATCCTAACCAACACAACTAGGAAAACTAGAATTGAATTTAAAATTAAAAACCTAACCATTCATCTAACCCCAACCATTCATCATCTAGGAATTTAAATACTCAAAGTAAATAAATAAAAGCAATAAAAAAAGTTAAAGAAAAGTGTTGAAATAAAATAAATAAAATAAATAAAATAAAAAGGGGAAAAAAGCTAGAGAGGCACACAAGTAGGTATCTCTACTTGGCGAGGATACACCACCAATAGTCGAGCTTGCTACTTGACGAGTACTCTTACAAAACTTATCCACTTAGCTTTAGGAAAGGCAATATAAATAATAAAAGTAAAGGATGGTTCCATAGCTAGAGAGGGGAAAACCAACACATAGTCTAGCTAAGGACCGGGGGAAAAGGGAAAACATCAAAATAAGCGGAAAATTAAAATCCTAAGTTAAGAATGAATGGGTAGCAAGAAG
>CM040973.1:14404289-14419893 GCA_022985045.1 Macadamia tetraphylla | reverse complement strand
TGTTGGCCAAGTTTTGTTCGTGGGGCCAGGGGGATCCACCACCAAAAGTGACCCACCCATGGTTACTTAGTTATTTTAGAAAGTATAAATGGCATTTATGGGTTTTCCATTTTCTCATTTATGACACTCGGACGTTTGGTGAGAAGAGTAAAGAGGAGAGAGAAAAGAAGGGAAAGAAGAGGAAAAGAGAAGGAAGAGGAAGAAGAGATGGATTTTAGTAGCGCCGAGGCTTTTCTTCCCATTCCGACGCCGGAAAAGTGATCTCCAATACGAGATCTACGTTTAGAGGTGAGCAAAGGCTGGGTTCCTTAAACTTTCACCATACCCAAGTAAAACCTTTGATTTGGGTAGAGTTTCTTGAGGTCTTGTAAATCCCCCTTGAGATGATGAATCTAAGGCTTAATAGATGATCTATGTGTTGATTTTGAAGGATTTGAAGAAGTGCTTACAAGGTTGGCAAAAGCATTTGGTGATTTGAAGTGATTTTGGGGTTTGAAGGAGTTCTTGAGCAAAGAAGGTAAGATGGCTTTCCATCCCTTAAATCTAACCTAGATCTAGGTTAGAACAATCTCATGAGACCTTGAATGTGTGGAGAATGGGTTGGGAAGAGCCCCATTTGCTTCCCCAAAGGTTGGGGAAGGTTTCAGGCGAAAACGGCATTTTTCCGCCAAGACCGGTGGGCCAAATGGCCCGCTTAAGGGCACCCGTCTGAGAGGGCAAACCCTCGGGGCCAACCGGCAAGCCCAACCGATGGGCCCAACTGGTGGGCCAATTGGCGGGCTGACCTGCCGCCGATCATGACCGGTGGGTCTGACTGGTGGGTCATGACAGGTGGGCTGTCCGACCCACCCGAGAGGCTCCCAACGTGATTTTTACGTCCAAACGGACCCAAAACGGACGTGCGACCTTCTTTTAGGATTCTAAACATGATTTTGTCATTGGATCTTATTAATTTTGATCCCAAATTGGTGAAAAGCTAACCCCGCTCACTTATGATAGGTTCACCAAATCTTACGCTTCTCGCACCGGATCTCACCTGTATCGAGCGTGAGTCCTTGTACACTACAAGTAAGTGGGGAGAGGACGTTTGGCCTTATTTTAAGGCTTGTTGTGCATCATTCCATTGTATCTAGATTAGCCATGTCATCATGCAAATTGTATGTAGCTTAGCCATCCTCACATTATCTTATGCCACGTGTGTTGTGATTATTTTCTCAATGATTAAATGATGATGTGCTTACGAGATGAATGTTGACATCATTGTGCATAATGCATTAGTAGACTAGATGCTGTAGTAGACTTGGAAACGAGTGCATGGGTGGCCCGTGGAATGGGACGTGGTGGCACTTTGCAATCGTACTATTGTCATATAGGAGCATGCGGTTTAGGATTATCATCTACCCATGCTACAACCCTTCCCAACAAGGGTTAATGTCACACCTCTGCTCACATAACAAGCAAGGACCGTTAACACCGTTAACCCAAACCCGCCAGATCATCGATATTGTATTCCACCACAAAGATACACAAACTAATATAAGCTCATCGATCAGCGAAGACTAAGTTTTACTTGTGAATAATCCCATAATACTTGATACCAATTGTGATACAATAATTATATACATGTGGGCCAAGGCATGATATTTACACAATAAAAGTACAATTCATATATCAAGTATGTAAAGGAAATCATCAAAATAATCAAAGTACACACTGCTCGGTATCAAAGGCTAGAGCTCACTGCATCAAGGGTTGAGCCCACTGGCATCACATGGTAGAGCTCACCGACCTCAAAAGTGGAGCTAAAAGACGACCTCGAATCTGGGTCCCACAAAGACAACTCTCACACGAGCAATCAGGCTGTGCTCTAACTCCTCGGGGTCCACCACCCTCTTTAAGAAACTCGATTGGGGACCCACCCCTGCTCCTCGATGTATGACCAGCAAAATCATCTAAAAGGAGGTACTGGGATGAGCTCACTAGCTCAAGAGTGGTAAGATGGACCACACAATCCACACATCAAAACACAATCATATGCACTACATGCCATGCAATACATTTTAAATCACATCCACCTAAGCAACATTACTAAGTCTTCGGTTTTAGTGCTACTACAGCCACAGTGCGCGTATACTCTAGGTACGAGCGGCGAACTCCATCCCGCGATACGCCCATAGGGCTATCGGAGAAGACCCACCGTGAGTACTCGGAAAAGTAAAGACAATATCATCCACCGGCTCTCAATAGAAATGTAAATGACTGAATTTAAAGGTGCTGACTCCAGTAATTTAAAAGTAGTACGATTGACCCTCTTGAATGTACCACCGGGGTTACCGACTGTCCTAATGACCCATCGGGCGTTATGTCTAACCACCACAATGACCCGACACCCGCGACCACTGCTTCCCCCCAAATGATAACCCAACACCTTAACCCCTATTGGGAAGGGTCGTAGCACGGGATGGTGAAAATCCTAAACTGCATGCTCCTATATGACAATAGTACGACAGATAGTCCCAAACCGCGTCCCATACCACGGCCACCAATGCACTCGCTTCAAGCCGACTAGGCATCAAGTCTATCAATGCATCATGCACAATGATGTCCACATTCAACATATAAACATCTTATTCAATTGGCATTTAGAAAGTAAGCATAGCACACATGCATAACAATGTGAGGAATGACTAATCTGCATAGCATATTCATGATGGCATGACTAGACTAGATATAATTAAATGAATGCCAAAAAATGCCTTGAAACAAGGCCAAATGTCCTCCCCCCACTTACTTGTAGCGCATAAGGATTCTTGTTCGCAGTGAGATCCCATAGAACGGTAGGATTTGGTGAACCTAACATAATTGAGCGGGGTTAGCACTTCACCATTTTAGGATCAAAATTAATGAGATCCGATGATAAAATCATGTTTAGAACGTTAAAAGAAGGTCGCACGTCCGATTTGGTTCTAATCGGAAGTAAGAATCACCTTCGGGCACACAGTGGGTCGACAGTGGGTCGTCTGCCCACCGTTCTACCCACCGATTTGGACCGGGGTAGGGCCCCGGTGGGTGGGGCCGCAGATCCGGTGGTGGCCCCGATTGCCACATGGGCCCGCAGTCAGGCTCGTTCTCGTGTGGGTGCTCACAAGGGCTGGATGGCCCACCGTTCCAACCACCGGCTTGGCGGAAAATTGCGCTTTCTTCCCAACTTCCTCCATTCTTTGGGGATTCAAATGGGGGCTTTTCCCAACCCATTCTTTACACTTTTAAGTCTTATAGGATGGCTCTAACCTAGATCTAGGTTAGATTCAAGTGATGGGAAACCATCTTACCTTCTTTGCTCAAGAATAACTTCAAACCCTCCAAATCACTTTAAACCCACAATGCTTCTTCCACCTTGTCAATACCTCTTCAAATCCTTCAAGATCAACACATAAATCATCTATTAAACCTTAGATTCATCATTTCAAAGGGGATTTACAAGATCTCAAGAAACCCTACTCAATCAAGGGTTTAAGCTTGGGTATGGTGAATGTTTAGGAACCCGACTTTGCTTACCTCCAAATGTAGATCTAGAGTTGAAGGTCACTCTTCCGCGCCGAATGGGAAGATCAAGCTCGTGCGCTGTAATCCTCCTCTCTTCCTCTTCCTTCTCTTCCTTCTTCTTCCCTTTCTTTCTCTCCTCTTTACTATCCTCACCAACGACGGGTGTCATAAATGAAAAGAAAAGAAAATCCTAAATGCTATATATATACTTCCTAAATAACTGAATAGTGCACATGGATGGGTCACTCAGGTGGGTGGGTGCACCCACCTGTCCGCCCACCTGAGGGCCAAAACTTGGGATTTTGACGAGTTCGGCCTGCCAACCCCACCCTAGCGCATGATGTAGTATGCGATATACCTTAAAATATGGCTATAATACCGCTTTATCCGCACATGGCCTTAAGGTAGGTGCATGTACACGCTTGGGCACTCTGCCTCTTTCCGCACGGCTCGACTTGTCGCCAACCGGTGTTTAAGGTCACCTTGCCATCATAGCCCATAAGGAACCCGCTTAACTCCCTCCGTTCGTCCTCGCAGTGTAAACCGGTTCAACCATGAAATCGACTGGTTTAAGAAGTAGGTATTACATTACCCCCTTCCAAAAATTTCGCCTCAAATTACGCACTGGTTGATCAAAAGATGATGGTACTTGGCTTGCATTTCATCCTCTACCTCCCAAGATGCTTCTTCAAGTGAATGATCCGCCCATCGCACCTTTACATAGGAAATGGAGAGGTTACGGGATTTTCACCTTCCGTCCAAAATTTCAGCCGTGTCTCAGATAGGTCATATCGCCTTCAAGGTGTTCTGCCCACGGTAATACATGAGAGGGTCATGAACATATCGCTCAAAGATGGATACATGGAATACATTATGAACATCCCCAAGTGAAGGTGGCAGCAAGCATGTAGGCTATCGAGCCAACCCGGCTAAGATCTCAAATGGTCCAATGTATCTTGGGCTCAACTTCCCTTTCTCGTGAAACCTTGCAACCCTTTAATAGGAGAGATCTTGATAAATACCTTTTCTCTTAGGATGAAATTCAATGTCTTTTCTCTGGGTGTCCGATAGCTCTTTTCACGGACCGAGCCGCTTTTAATCCGTTTCTAATAACGCCGACTTTTGTCACAAGTCATCTCAGATCATCTCAGTCCTAACATTCGACGCTCACCTACCTCATCCCAATACAAAGGAGTTCTGCACTTTCTTCCATATAACGCCTCATACAGAGCCATCCCAATTGTAGCTTGGTAACTATTGTTATATGCAAACTCCATAAGAGGTATATACTCTTCCCAACGCCACTCATCTCCATTGTACATGCCCCGAGCATGTCCTCTAATATCTCGTATGGTTCGCTCCGATCGACCATCCATCTCTGGGTGAAAAGCAGACTAAATTCAATTGTGATCCCAAGGCACGCGTAAGCTTTTCCAAAATCTGAAGTGAACCTTGGGTCCCTATCCAAACAATGCTCACCGGCACTCCATGTAAGCGCACTATGTTGTCCATGTAAAGTTGTGCTAGTTTGGCCATGGAGAACTTGGTCTTGATGGGAATGAAATGAGCGCCTTGGTGTCGATCAACGATCACCCATATCGCGCCCATTTCCTTAGGTGTACTTGGTAGTCCAAAGGACAAGTCCATTGTAATCCTTTCCCACTTCCATTTGCAGTGGAGTGGTCAAGAGTACCATAAGGTCGATGCCTCTCGCCTTTTACTTTCCGCAAGTAAGACAAGTTGCCACATATAGAGCTATGGTGACTTTCATGTTTGGCCACCAAGAACTTTGTTTGAGGTCTTTGTACATCTTGGTACTTCCGGGTGAAGTGAGTACTGAGCTATGTGCTTCTCGCACTATCTTGTCTTGTATATCCAAATCATCTGTACACACAATCTGCCTCAAACATCAATGCCCCATCACCGCTAAAGCAAAACTCGGTCGCTCATTGTTTGATCTTGAACCTTAACTCGATCCGCTGCAATTCAGATCCAAAGGTTGCTTCATTATTACCTCTTGCCTAATTGCCGGATGCACTCGAGAGCCCAAGGATACAAACCAACCATTTAAGGGTTTTCTCGTTGAGGTTCAAGCTCTAAGGTTGCCCTTCATATAAGAGGGTTTCATCCATTAGCATCGCCTCTGCACGAGTGGTGGGCTGATCGCTAAGTATGAGAGCATTACGCCTATGTCTTCCGACTCAATGCATCCGCCACTACATTAGCCTTGCTGATGATACCGAATGTCGCAATCATAATCCTTCATGAGTTCAAGCCATCTTCTCTCCTCATATTCAAATCCTTCGGTGAAGAAGTACTTCGTGCTTTGTGATCACCGATATCTCACACTTCTCCCATACAAATAATGTCGCCAGATCTTAAGGGTAAAATGATCGCATAGTTCCAAGTCATGAGTGGGGTAATTCTTCTCATACCCTTTAGTTGTCGGATGCATACGCTTATTACCTTACCGCTGCATGAGAACACAACCCAAACCAACTTTGAAGCATCAGATAGACTCATTCCACTCGTTTTAGGAATAGTCAAGCAGAACCGCCACCAACCTTTCTTTCAATTCTCGGAAGCTCTTCTCACATTCCTCCGCCAAATGAATTTCACACCCTTTTAGTCAACTTGGTCATTGGTGCCGAGATCCGAGCAAAATTTCAATGAAAGCCGTATATCCACCCAAAACCCAAGAAGCTTCTAATTTCGTGACATTCTTGGGGCTTTCCCATTCCACTATCGCTTTCACCTTATCAGATCCACTTCGTTTCCCGACTTTAGACACTACGCCCTGTGAATCCAACTTGTTCAAGCCGTAATTCACACTTGTTGTACTTGGCAAACAATCGCTGATCTCTCAACCTCTGAACACCATTCTCAAGTGTTGAGTGTGCTCCTTCGGTCTTGGAGTAGATCAAGATGTCATCAATAAAAATAATTACCCATTTATCGAGCACATCCTAAATACCGATTCATTAGATCCATGAAGGCTACCGGCATTGGTTAACCCGAAGATAACACTAGGAACTCATAGTGACCATATCGAGTCCTAAATGTTGTTTTGGGTATATCACCCTTTATCTTGAGCTGATAATAGCCGGACAAGGTCTATCTTTGAAAATACCGCTCCCTCGCAATTGGTCAAATAGATCATCAATGCGTGGCAATGGATACCGGTTCTTAATGGTTAGCTTATTTAATTCCCGGTAATCGATGCACATACGTAAACTGCCATCCTTTTTCTTGACAAACAACACCGGGGCACCCCAAGGTGAAACACTTGGGCGAATAAACCCTTTTCCAATAGTTCCGAATCGCATCTGCAACTCCTTCAATTCAGCGGTGCCATCCTCGTATGGAGCCTTAGATACGGAGCTGCCCAGAGTCAAATCTATGGCAAACTCCAACTCTCTATCAGGTGGTAAATGCATCAGATCATCTGGGAAAATGTTGGGAAACTCTTTAACCACCTCTACCTCTTCTAGAGGTGTAATCCTTGCATCAACATCAAGTACCGATGCTAAGTAACCCTGACATCCACTTTCTAGCAACTTTACCGCTTGAAGAGCAGAGACAAGGACCTTCCTCACCCATCTCATTTTATCTCGCCGTATACCAATTCTTTCCCTCCATCTCGTCACCTTAATCAGCTTTTCAGCACACATCACATTAGCTCGATGAGCCGACAACCAATCCATACCCAGTATAACATCAAAATTCTGCATATTGAACTTGATGAGTTGTGCTTCAAACTTCTTTCCACTAATTTCCACTGGGCACGGCCCATACACTTCCTTCAACTGTGTAACTTTACTAGTAGGCATACTAACAATCATTCCATGATCTAGGATCCTGGGTGACATCCCAAGTTTCTCTGTGAATCTCTTAGATGTGAATGAATGAGTAGCTCCTGAATCGAATAAAACATAGGCTGGTATGCCTGATATGGGTAGGATACCTAGTGTAACAATGCATATAATTTCAAAGAGTCATCAATATTAATCATAATAAATTTCTTAATTTAAAATGTACCGCCACTACTTCAGATCGCCTCACCCTTCCTCATCTGACAGAGCATACATCCTTCCCTGCGGTTGATTCCCCCGAGCTAAGGGAGGTCGGTACACAGAGGGCCGACTGAAGGGCAAGGCTGGTCTGGCCCGATAGTCCTTCGCATAATACCCATAAGAATAGCTTGAACAACGAATCGAGACGCCGAATCGGCCGGCCCCTCAGACTTGACCTGCTGTGATGGAGGTCGAGGTGGCCTTGAGCTATAGGTGCCGCACTGTGTTCGGGCAAAAAGAGGCGAAACCCGAACCACCAACTGGTTTAGGAGGGTAGCCAGATGGCCTATAGGGTGCCTATACATAGGCCCGAATCGTATGATCCGGGATGCTTTGGAGGAATTTTCCATATCCGAAATGGGTTTGTTCTCTTCCATACCCAAGGGTGAGGGACTGCTTCTCCCTTTGCTTATCTTCCATGGTCTTGGCCTTCTGCACAACCGCCATATTCGTCAAATCCAAGACCTCAAGTACGCACTCCAATAGATGCTTTTAGGCCTTTTAGAACCTCACGCCTTCTCTTCACTGTCCTCATATGCCTTGTATTGTTGTTGGTACTCAAGGACAGCTTACCTCCTTGAGTTAAGGCCATGAACTCGCCTCCTTGCGTCTCAAGCCCGAGGATAATGGTTGTCCAAGAACAACTGCTTGAACTGCTCCCAAGTGGGTTCTGGATGGGCAGCCAACAATATGGGCTTGGAGGCTTGCCACCAAGAATTTGCCTCCTTCTTGAGTTGCAACCCAGCTAAAATGAGTTTCTCGCATCCGCACTCAAGCACCTCAAATATTTTCTCTAGTTCTTGGATCCATTGGTCCGGTTCCAGAGGATCACTCCCCACCTTAGAGAATACAGGTGGTAAGTTTCTCTTGAATGACTCCACTACCTTTGACGTATTATTCGTCGATGGAAAGTTAAGAGCATAAGCCGGATAGTAAGAGTATGGAGGAGGCACCCCATACTGAGGAACACTAAATGGTGGAATTGGAGGTGTACCTCCCTTGTGGCCCCTGCCTCGATCCTACAAAGCGGTCCGTGGAGTGAGTACCCGGAGGTTGACCCGATTGAGAAAAGTCCAATCTGTTGTGAATAGCGCCATAAATGCTTGTCGTTGTCAAGCATTTGCTGTCGAAAAGCCTGCTAGACTGCTGAATTATAGTAGCAACACCTCCCGGAGTAATGACCGGTGGAGGGTCCGGGAGTGTAGTCATAAGTGGGTCCCCATGTGCCCCACCCTGACCAAGGGTCTCTAGAGGTAGTGGAGGTGAGGTTTGCCCCATAGAGCGGGACCTCCTGGGATTCAGTGGTCGACCGATCGACGAGGACCCCGCGAGGTACCTGCATTACTACGGATCTAGTACGCACTCATCGTATCCCTCGCATGAACATATCACACCATATTGGTTAAATACGAGAATTGATTTCGCACACAAATATATGCCATCTCATAAGGTATTGTAGTGTATGATAGTCTGAAATTAACCGCAACTTAATTTCCGAGATACAGGGCCAATGCCCCAACAGGTACGTCAATGGTCCCACTTGACCATAACACAACATCAATAATAAGAATCAATATAATCATGCCAGGAGGAGGGAAAAATTTCTCAAAATTTTCCAAATTCTTCACAACCGGTGGGCTGCACCGGCGGGTAGGGGCCCGTCGGTCCTACCCGAGTAAAAACACGAACAGGGCCCTACTGCACTCGCTCGCCTTGTCTCTTCCCCAACTCCTTTCTCTCTCCCCTCTCTTCCTTGGGCGATCTTGGAGGTCTCTCTGCCTACTCCAACTCCACTCATCAACTCGGCGCTTTTGAGAAGATTCAACTCTCCTCTTTCAAGTAAGTTTTCCTTCTCCTTTCCTGAATTTTCACTTGGGGGTAAATCCATGTGTAGGCTTTAATCTAGGCTTTCTTTCCATATTTTTCCATAGAATAGTATTGCCATGTGATTGTGATGTTTCATCGTGGTCGTTGTAGTTTATTAGGATTTTATCTTCATTTGGAGAAAATCCCAAATCGTGCCCTAGGTTTCCAAATTGGGGATTTCTTAAATTCTCGCTCCTTTTCTCCAATTGATGATTCCTTTGTGATGCATTTCACTTGATTTGTGCTTAACATGCTATAGATTTCATGAATTGTCCATTATGCTTGGAATCCCCATGTATTCCCATGAAAAACCCCTCTTTTGTATTGGTTTCCTTGGTTTTCATCACATACTTGCATCTGTGGACCTCCATAGTCTATTTGGGGTATGTTCTTGTACATTCATGATCCCGCTACCATGGCATTTCGTTCTGGACCTAGGGTTTCAAGCTTTTACTCCATTGTGAATGAGTTTGTGAATTGCAATTGAATCCCCCTCATGTCACATAGGCTCTTGTGTTATTTTACTGCTTTAGCATGTTTCCCTTTGTCACTTACTGCATCATGTCCATAGGTTCCCTATCATTTCTAGCTTGTCGCTTTTCCATTTTAAGAGAATTTGGGTTTTGAGGCTCCCTTTATCGTTGTCATTTCTTTTTCCTTACTCACTCTGCTTTCTTTTCTTCTTGTCAGGATGTCATCTCGCACCAGCAAGGGACCCTCTTCCTCTGAAGTTCAACGTAAGACTACCGCTTCTAAGCGGAAGAGCGCAGAAACCAGCTCTTCAGCCCCCCGCACAGGGAGACCCGGACCTACCCGGTCTGACCCTACAGACTATGATGAGGAGATCTTCCTTAGTGCAGAGGCAGCAGCCAACTGGCCAATTTTCCTAAAGAGGTCGGTGATGATGGAGAAGACCGTGGTAGTCATTTACTTCCACAAGGCTCGGCCAGAGAGGTTCTCAAGACTGGCCGAGTCTATCCTCCACGTAGACCGACCATGCTACGAGCAGCTAGTCCGCCGGTTCTACTGCAACTTGGAGGTGTCTTATCCATACGGGGAGTTCACCATAGGCATCTTGGTGAAGGGGTCGACATCCAACTGACTGTGGGTACCTTGGCCAGCATCCTGGGCATATCAATAGCTGGACACCGATACAGCCCTCCCTGTGAGTAAGCCTCGGGACCATTCATGAGCTTGGAGACGCTGGACTTCATCTACGAGACTATTCATGGAAAGCAGACTCGCCCGAGTCCGAGACGCCCTTCTACCCCGAGGTTCGCTTATTTGCCTGGTTGGTCCAGCTCAACCTGCTCCCTGAGGAGGTCATCGTAACTGTGTGGGTTTCATGGTGGCTTTCATCGGTTCCCCGATCTACACGCCAGCAGAGGGAGGTGTCGAGCACTTATGCCTCCCTGCACATCATTCTCAGACGATGGAGCACCACACTTCCCACCCCGAGGATGGAGGATTCCCCTATGGTAGGATCCTCACTAGGATCTTCGAGTTCTTTGGGGTGGACCTGAGCGGCGAGGAGGGGAAGACTCCAGTTGATAGGTTCGATAGGAGTAACCTCCTGAGGATGGGTCTCCATACCCTCATGGATACACCTCTGAGAGCAGGAGCTCAGAGAGGTAGGGGTAGGAGGGTTGCCCCTATGGAGGATGTCCACATGGAGGAGGAGTCCAGCGAGGAGGATGAGGACTATGTTCCTCAGGATGAGGGGGATGATCTGGTGGGTGGTGACATACCTCAGGAGTTAAGAGACCCCGGTCCTAGTTCCTCTAGAGCTGCAGCCTCACCGCATAGAGCCCCACCACCTGGGGGTGGTGCGTACGATTTCGAGGGCATGATTTCCACCATGCGGGCCTTGTAGGATGGCCAAGTTCAGTTACTAAGATGGATGGACGAGAGTGTCTCCAGGGAGGAACGCATCCTGGAGAGGCAGGCTACTTTGGAGAACTCCTTCCTCCAGCTGGGCCAGGACTTGAGCACCACGGCTAACGCCATGTCCACCGACTTTGGCCGACTACGGAGGGCAGTACGGCTGGTGAACGCGAGGTTTGACTATTACGACCACCGCCTCGACGTCAACTCTAGGCCTCCGACGAACGTGGTGATCATCGATGATGACGACGGTGACCTGTGAGGGCTTAGCTCGCCCACACCAGCTGTTTATCTATTTTCCCTTTTTGTAGACCTTGTTGTATATTTCATTTCTTCTCATTCCTTGTATTTGTACTGTAACTGGATTCATTTATGGAATAATATCTTTTGATAGTGATTTTTCTTTGTGGTGCATTTATTTGTTGAGTTCTTGAGTAGTTTGGTTGTGATGGTTCTTATTACTTTTTATCTTTGTCGTATTGAATATGTTGTTTATCAGGTGTTGTGTGTAAAATTTTTGGAAATCCCATTTTACGCCGTTATGCTACCGAAATTTCGTCAAACTAGTACGCGATAGGTTATATCACAAACTTAATTATCTTTTATCTACACTCACGTATGCCATGAATGCAATCCCTAAATGCAACTCTTTTTATACTTTCTTTCTTTGGCTTTTAACTCCTTAAAGCTTTTACATTAACCCAACCCCATTTCTATTATAGAGTCTACGGATTCTAATGGTATGTCAGGAGGGAGCAGAGCATCACGCCTATACCACCGTTGTCACACCCTCGCTCACAGAATCGGCAAGGATCGTAACAACCGTTAAACCCCAAAACCCTCGCCAGATCATCGATATCAGATTCCACCACAAAGATACACACAACTAATATAAGCTCATCAGATCAGTGGAAGACTAAGTTTTACCTATGAATAATCCCATAATACTTGATACCCGAATTGTGATACAATAATTATATACATGTGGGCCCGAAGGCATGATATTTACACAATAAAAGTACAATTCATATATCAAGTATGTAAAGGAAATCATCTAAATAATCAAAGTACACAGCTCGGCTCGGTATCAAAGGCTAGATCTCAGCTCGGCATCAAGGGTTGAGCCCAACTTGGCATCACATGGTAGAGCTTAGCTCGGCCTCAAAATTGGAGCTCAGCACGGCCTCAGAACTGTGGTCCCGCAGCACAACTCTCACACGAGCAATCAGTGCCGTGCTCTAACTCCTCAGGGGTCCACCAGTCCTCTTCAGGAAACTCGACTGTGGGACCCACCCTGCTCCTCAGATGTATGACCTGCAAAATCATCTAAAAAGGGGTACCTGTGGATGAGCTCACTAGCTCAAGAGTGGTAAGATGGACCACCAGATCCACACATCAAAACACAATCATATGCACTACATGCCATGCAATACATTTTAAATCACATCCACCTAAGCAACATTACTAAGTCTTCGGTTTTAGTGCTACTACAGCCACAAGGCATGATACTCGGCACGAGCCATGAACTCCATCCGCGACACGCCCATAGGGTTGTCGAGAAGGCCCACCGTGAGTACTCGGAAAAGTAAAGACAATGCCGCCCATCGGCTCTCAAGTAAATGTAAATGATCGAATTTAAAGGTGCCGACTCAAAGAATTTAAAAGGTGACGATTGGCCCTCTTGAATGTACCACGGGTTACCGATCGCCTAATGACCCGTCCGGCGTTATGTCTAACCGCCAAAGGACCCGACACCCCACCACCGCTTCCCAAATGATGACCCAACACCTTAACCTCTGTTGGGAAGGGTCGTAGCACGGGATGGTGAAAATCCTAAACCGCATGCTCCTATATGACAATAGTACGATTGCATAGTGCCACCGCGTCCCATACCACGGGCCACCAATGCACTCGTTTCCAATCGAACTATGGCATCAAGTCTATCAATGCATCATGCACAATGATGTCCACATTCAACATATAAACATCTCATTTAATTGGCATTTAGAAAGTAAGCATAGCACACATGCATAACAATGTGAGAAATGACTAATCCACATAGCATATTCATGATGGCATGACTAGACTAGATATAATTAAATGAATGCCAAACAATGCCTTGAAATTAGGCCAAATGTCCTCTCCCCACTTACTTGTAGCGTACAAGGATTCCTGTTCTGTACGGGTGAGATCCAGTGCGAAACGGGTAGGATTTGGTGAACCTAACATAATTGAGCGGGGTTAGCACTTCACCATTTTAGGATCAAAATTAATGAGATCCGATGACAAAATCATGTTTAGAATGTTAAAAGAAGGTCGCACATCCGATTTGGGTCCAATCGGACGTAAGAATCACCTTCGGGGCCACACAGGTGGGTCAGACAGGCCGGCCACCTGTCTGGCCCACCGGTTGGCCGGCCGGTCTGGCCCGTCGGTTGGGCCAAGGGGCCCTGCTAAGACCGGCGGGCAGGGTGGCCCGTCGGTTAGCCCACCGATTGGGCCCACCGACAGTCCCGGCTCGCCCTGTGTGGGTGTTCACAGGGTGATGGCCCACCGGTCCACCCACCGGTCTTGGCAGGAAAATTGCTGTTTCTTCCCAACTTCCTCCATTCTTTGGGGATTCAAATGGGGGCTTTTCCCAACCCATTCTTCACACTTTCAAGTCTTATAGGATGGCTCTAACCTAGATCTAGGTTAGATTCAAGTGATGGGAAACCATCTTACCTTCTTTGCTCAAGAATAACTTCAAACCCTCCAAATCACTTTAAACCCACAATGCTTCTTCCACCTTGTCAATACCTCTTCAAATCCTTCAAGATCAACACATAAATCATCTATTAAACCTTAGATTCATCATTTCATAGGGGATTTACAAGATCTCAAGAAACCCTACTCGAATCAAGGGTTTAAGGTTGGGTATGGTGAATGTTTAAGGAACCCGACTTTGCTTACCTCCAAACATAGATCTAGATTTGAAGGTCACTCTTCCGGCGCCGGAATGGGAAGATCAAGCTTCGGCGCCACTGTAATCCTCCTCTTCTTCCTCTTCCTTCTCTTCCCTTCTTCTTCCTTTCTCTCTCTCCTTTTTACTATCCTCACCAACGACGGTGTCATAAATGAAAAGAAAAGAAAATCCTAAATGCTATATATATACTTCCTAAATAACTGAATAGTGCACATGGATGGGTCACTGTGGGTGGGTGCACCCACCGTCCGCCCACCGAGGGCCAAACTTGGGATTTTGATGAGTTGGCTTGCGCGAACCCCACCCTAACGCATTTATGTAGTATACGTATATACCTTAAAATACGGCTATAATACCTGCTTTATCCATACATGGCCTTATGGTAGGTGCATGTACACGGCTTGGGCACTCCCGTCTCTTCTGGCATGGGCTTGGACTTGTCGGGCCAGTCGGTGTTTAAGGTCACCCTTGCCATCATAGCCCATAAGGAACCCGCTCTAACTCCCTCTGGTTCGGTCCCGACATGGTTAAACCGGTTCAACCGTGAAATCAGACCGGGTTTAAGAAGTAGGGTATTACAGTTAAGGTGTTGGGTTACCATTTGGGGGGAAAACAGTGGTCGCGATTGTCGGGTCACTGTGGCGGTTAGACAAATGCCCGACTGGTCATTAGGACAGTCGGCAACCCTGGTGGTATATTCAAGAGGGTCAATCATACTGCTTTTAAATTGCTGGAGTCAGCACCTTTAATTTCTGTCATTTACTTTATGTTGAGAGCCGATGGTCGACATGTTTTACTTTTTCAAAAACTCACGGTGGGCCTTCTCCGATAGCCCTATGGGCGATCAGGGATGGAGTTCACGCTCGCATCTGAGTATACGCCAAGACCGTGGTTGTAGTAGCACTAAACCAAGGACTTAGTAATGTTGACTAGGTGGATGTGAATTAAAATGAATTGCATAGCATATAGTGCATATGGTTGTGATTTGTTGTATGGACTGCTGTGTGGTCCTTCTTTTCACTTACTGACCTAGTGAGCTCATCCCACGTGTTCACCTCTTTTAGATGATTTTGCAGGTCATCAACTTGAAGGGCACGGGTTGGGCCCCACAGTTGAATTCCCCAAAGTGGATTGGTGGGTCCCCGAGGAATTAGAGCACGGCATGGATTGCTCGTGCGAGGGCTATGCTGCGAGACCCCAGCTCTGATGCCGAGCTGAGCTTTATTATTGATACCGAGCTGAGCTCTCATCGTGATACCGAGGTACCTTG
>CM040973.1:14387769-14404189 GCA_022985045.1 Macadamia tetraphylla | reverse complement strand
AAAGCCAGAGGCATCGACCTTATGGTACTCTTCAGCCACTCCAGTGCTGGAAGTGGGATAGGATTACAATGGACTTTATCACCGGACCCATGCACACCTAAGGGGATGGATGCTTTTGGGTGATAGTTGATCGATTTACAAAGGCGCTCATTTCATTCCCATCAAGACCAAGTTCTCTATGGCCAAGTTAGCACAACTTTATATGGATAACATAGTGCACTTGCATGGAGTCCCGTGAGTATTGTGTGGATAGGGACCCAAGGTTCACCTCAGATTTTAGAAAAGCTTCCCATGCTTTGGGATCAAAATTTGAATTTGAGTCTGCTTTCCACCCACGTGATGGTTTGGGGAACCATACAGATATTAGAAGACATGCTGGGCATGTGCAATAAATTTTGGTAGTTGGGAAGAATATATCCCCCTTATGGAGTTTTCCTATGGAAATTACAAGCTACAATTAGGATGGCTCCTTTGAGGCATTATATGGTAGGAAGTGTAGAACTCCTCTGTATTGGAATGAGGTAGGAAGCCAATGTTTGGACCAAAAATGATCTGAGATGACTTGTGAAAAGGGTCGATGTTATTGAGAAAGGATTAAGGCAGCTTAGTCACCCAAAAAGAGTTTCGGACAAGCTTAGGAAGTTGAGTTTCAGCGGGAGAAAAGGTTCCAAGATTTCTCCTACAAAGGGTTGAAAAGATTCCATAAAAAGGGGAAGTTGAGCCGAGATACATTGGCCCATTTGAGATCTTAGCTCGGTTGGCTCATAGCCTACATGCTTCCCGCCACCTTCTCTCGGGAATGTTCATCGTATTCCATGTATTGTTTTTGACGATCGTTCATGATCCATCACATGTATTCCCCGTGGAACGAATATCTAGAAGTGATATGACCTATCTGAGGCCCTGAAATCTTGGACACAAAGTGAAAACCCTTAAACCCCTTCCATTTCCGAAAAGGTGCAATGGGCCAATCATTCCTTGAAGAAGCATCTTGGGAGAAAGGGATGAAATCAAGCCAAGTACCCTCATCTTTTTTAACAACAGAGCCAATTTAGGATGAAATTTTCAAAAGGGGGGGAAATGTGATACCCTACTTTTATACCCTCTAATTACAGTTGACCGGTTTAACAATATAGGACCCGAAAAGAGAGGGTTAAAGGGGGGTTCCTATGGACCATGATGGCAAGGGGGACTTTGAATACTGAGTTGGCGGATAAGTCCAAGTCGATTTGGGGGAGGGGGTAAAGCCATGCACATGCATATATCATAAGGCCATGTCGGATAATGCTGGTATGTAGTTGTATCCTAAAGCACATCATAATATACCATGTCGAAGTGAATTCCATCAAAATCCCTCGTTGGCCAATTTTGGCCCTCGGTGGGCGGGCCGGTGGGAAACCCCCCACAGGTGAACCATGTAGTTATTAGTTGTTTTAGAAATATAAATAGCATTATTTTGTGTTTTCAATATCTCATTTATTACATTTAGAAGTTGGTGAGAAGATTAAAGGGGAGAGAAAAAAGGGAAAAGAGGGGAAAGGGATAAGGGGGAAGAGGAAGAAGGAATGGATTTAAGCGGCAAGGTTTGATCTTCCCTTTTTGATGCGGAAGAGTGATCCCCAACAAAATCTGATTAGAGGTGAGCAAAGACTATTTTTTTAAACTTTCCCCAAAACCCCAAGTGAAACCCTTGATTTGGGTAGAGTTCCTTGAGATCTTGTAAACCCCCCGAAATGCGAATCTAAGGTTTGATAGATGGTCTATGTGATTTTGAAGGATTTGAAGAAGTGTTTACTAGGTTGGAGAAGCATTAGTGATTTCTTGAGCTAAGAAGTGATTTTGGGGTTTTTGAAAGAGTTCTTGAGCAAAGAAGGTAAGATGGCTCTCAATCCTTAAATCTAACTTAGTTTAGGTTAGAATCATCTTATGAGACCTTGAATGTGTGGAAAAGGGGTTTTGGGAAATGCCCCATTTTTTCCCCAAAGGGGGAAAGTTTCAAAAAAAAGACATTTTTTACCCCCTCTGAGACCCGGGGGGCCAAACGCCCTCTGAGGGGACCCCCCGGGGGTAGGCCCCAGGGGGGGGTGGGAAAAAAGGGGTGACGGTGGGCCAATTTGGGGGGCCCTCGGCGGGGCCCAAACAGCAGGTGATCGGCAGGCCAATCGATCTTTGGGATGGCCCGACCGCCCCTCGGTCGGGTGGTGGGTCAAGACCCGGGGGGCCAACCCCCCTGTGAAACCATGGGCCAGCCAGTGGGGGTCACCCACCTGGGGCAACGTGATTTTTATGTCCCAAAGGACCCAAAAAAAACGTGCAACCTACTTTTTTGATTCTAAACATGATTTTGTCATCAAATCTTGTTATTTTTTACCCCCAAAATGGTGAAATACTAACCCCATTCACTTATGATAGGTTCACCAAAACGTTTCTCCCGGATCTCACTGTCAGGCGTGAGTCTTTGTACCTAGCAGTAAGTGGGAGAGGATGTTTGGCCTTATTTTAAGGCTTGTTTGACATTCATTTAAATTATATCTAGACTAGCCATGTCATCATGCAAATTATGTAGCTTAGCCATCCTCATATGATTGTGACATGTGTGTTGTGTTTTACTCCCCAATGCTAAATGATGATGTGCTTATGTGATGAATGATAGGATCATTGTGCATGATGCATTATTAGACTAGATGTGTAATTGGTTTGGGGAAGTGCATTGGGGGCCCTTTGGAATGGGATGCGGTGGCACTATGAAATTTAAACTATGTCATATAGGAAGGGCTTAGGATTATCATCTTCCGTTCGACCCTTCCCAGAGGATTGAGATGTTGGGTGAAAATTTTGGGGGGAAGCGTTGGTGGTTGTCAGTTTTTGGGCGGTTAGACATCTACTGGTCATTAGGATATCGGCAACCTGGTGGTATATTCAAGAGGCCAATCTTTCCTTTTAAATTACTAGAGTTAGCACCTTTATTTTCTTATTTACTTTTATTTGAGGGGTAGTAATGCTTTACTTTTTGAGTACTCACGGTGGGCCTTCCGACCCCCATGGGTGTATCCCGGGGTGGAGTTGGGCCCTGCCGGAGTTTTTGGTTTTGGGTTTTAGTAGCACTAAGAAAGACTTAGTAATGTTGTTTAGGTGGATGTGATTAAAATGAATTGCATAGCATATAGTGCATATAGTTGTGATTGTTGTGTGGTGTTGTGGTCCTTTTTTTCTTGAGCTAGTGAGCTCATCCCCGGGACACCTCTTTTTGATGATTTTTAGTCACCACCCCAAAGATCAAGGGTGGGCCCCCGTTGAATTCCCCAAGAGGATTGGTGGGTCCCCAAGGAATATGACCATCGGATTGCCATACAACGTTTTACTTTTTATTCTTTTTACCCCCTTTTTGTACTTAAAACATGAATTGTTATTCTTTTTGTAAATATCATGTGCGGGCCCCATGTATTTATCTATGTACTACAATTTGGGTATCAAGTATATTGGGAAATTTCAAGAAAATTAAGTCTTCGCTGAACTTTTGAACATTGATCTTAAATGTGTATTTGTGGTTGGGCAGATGATCCTACAGGGTTTTGGGGTTTAAAGGAGTTAACCCGATCACATCTGTTTTCTGTGAGCGGTGTGGAGAGGACCCCACTCTTTGTGCGATTGAAGAAGGGAAATTTGATTTGAAACAAGCTTTAAGGGCATGGTACTCCATATTGGACTCTTACTTGTGCAAGTTGGGTTTCAAGAAAGGCTTAGTGGATAGTAATCTCTACAGGGGAAGAAAGTAGTGGGTTTTTAGTGGTTGTGTAAGTAGATGATATCATCTTTAGGGGTCACAAAGATGAGTTGTCGAAGATTGTGCAATGAGGATGCAAGATGAGTTTGAGATGTCTATGTTGGGTGAACATTATTCTTCTTGGGTTTATAGATTAGTTAGAAGAACAAGGGGATCTTCATATCTCGTCTAAGTATGTGAGGAGATGTTGAAGAGATTACTGGAGGATTGCAAGCCAATTAGTACACCTATGATTTGGATGTAAGTTGAGCAAGGAAGATAACTCCCATTAGTTGACCACACCTCATAGGTCAATGATTGGTAGCCTATTATATCGGACTAATAGGCCGACATCTTAAAATTTGTGGGATGGTAGCTAAATTCGCGGGACCAAAAGAGACCGTGGCAACAATATAGAAATTTTAGATATCTGAAAAGGGGCTAGTGAGTTTAGGTTATGATATCGAAGAACTTCAATTTGTCGACTTTTAGATCCGTTAATTTGGGTGTGTGGATGTGGGGAAAAGTACTAGTGGTGGTGCATTCTATTTAGGGAGACTTGGTGGCATGGCAGAAAAACAAAGTGGTCTCTCTTTCAATGCGGGGGGTACATTGCAGCTACATCTTTTGTACACATGTTTTTGGATGAAGCGGATGTTGAAGGATCAGTGTGGATGTTGAGCAAGCGGTGCCACTATATTGTGACAATACTAGTGCTATCAACATCTCCAAGAACCCGTGATGCATTCTAGAATGAAGCACATTGCTATCGGGATCATTTCTTAAGAGATAAGGTGATGGAAGGTGAAGTAAGGATGGTGTTTGTTCCCCGGTGCGGTGGCTGATATCTTCACTAAACCGCTTCCTAAAATCGTTTTAGTTTCTCGGAAAAAATTTTAGTGGTGGTTCTTCCAAAGTATTAGTGGCATTGGGAGAGGGGGCAAGTTGCTTGATGTTGCTACCCCCCTATTGGACTCGAGGGGCAATGGTTCCCCCTTTTCTTTTGTCAAAGGAGGAGAGTTACTCATCATAGCTTTTGGGGTATTAGTGATGAGGTGGTTGCCAACAACTCCAAGGGGAGATTGTTGTTTTATGGTTGTACTTGTTGGCAAACCGACCACGTGGCGGTGATGACATGGGGTTTGGGTGACATGAATAGAAATGATGACATGGTAGTGTCGGTGTCACCGATGAAATATGAGCTGCTTGGTATGCATGGAGTGGTTTAATACATCCTTAGTAGGTGGTGCGGTTTTAGGTCAAAAGCTGGTAAAAATTGACCTATTTATGCTCGGAGGCATTTTGGTAATGAAAATAATATTTTTGAAAGATCATTTCTTGATCAAAAAAGATATATTATAATTTGCTTAGTCTAGTGTATTTGATTTCGTCACATTCCGATACCGTATGAAGAAGTTATGGCATTTGTGGCAGTCGAGGGCAATTTTAGTATTGAAGAATTTTTTTTTAAAAGAAGTGTTCTCCATGTAACGACACGACAAAAATCCCAAACTTTCTAATGGTTACGATTTTATCGCGTTCGATTCCATATGAGAAAGATGCGTCATTGGAAAGGTCTAGGGCATTTTGGTCTTTTACATTGCTATTTCAAATAATTAGATTTTCTAAAATCGTAGATCATCCCATCACGGTTCCAGATTCGTTTCATCTCGATCGGATATCGTATGAAAAAGTTATAAGTGTTTACGTGAAGCTGATTCAAAAAACAACGAAAATTCATCGTTGCTCTCGGTGTTGGGTGGATTTTTGAATTTATTTTTTAAAAATTTTAAGGGCTTTTGTGTAATTTCAAGATTTTGAAAGTCTAAGTTGAGGATATTTAAGCACTAAAATATATGCGAGCGGGGGCTAATTGTAATAAAAAAGAGTATGGGTTGTACAATGGAGGGTTCGGATGAAGCCCGTGGGGCCCTTTTTCTCATCTAATGGCTCTGAGATTTTGTGCTTTACATGGATGAGATAGATGCTTGTGTGTGGGACTTGATTGGTTAGGTGCATAAGCCTTGATGCCTTGGGGCTACACCTTATCAAGGTATGTTGTGGTTTTGCGCGTGCATAGAAGGTATATAAAAAATTTCGATCTTAAGGATCTCATGAGATCTGATTAAAGCCATCTTGAAGGATTCGGATCAATGGTCGATAAGCCTTTCACTTTTTGAATGGGAGACAAGCTCCTTAAAATCTGAAAAAGTAACCAATCGAAATCGACAACAAAAAGTGATTGTTGATCTTGGCGTCAACATGACATCATCAATTGACTCCTTATTCAAATCATGTGGTTGAGATTTACTATCCGTTATTTTAATCGGGTTTGGGCCAGATTAAGAGATTCTCTTTAATGAGATCTCGGCTAGATTTGCACCCATTCGAGCACCACCGACCTAGCCTCGCCAACCTCCAAGATTCCATTTTGAGTGTTACGGTTGGTCCAACTTCAAATTGCCATATCTCCCTCATCTTAACTCCGATTTGGGTGATTCAAGTTGGAATTCTTCATCTCTCTAAGTTCTACACATCAGAGGGAAGAAATCAGCCAGAGGGTTGCTAAGGTGGTCAGAAAAATGAGTTGAAGCTCGTGGAAGGCTAAGGGTTTGAATGAAAGACTTTCATCCTCTTGCACTTCATCCATAGCCCCATTAGAGGCTTAGAAGCTGCTGGAAACCAAGGCTACAAGCTCTATTGGTTGTTGCCAAAGAAAGAAAAGAAAATGGAAGAGAAAGAAGAAGGGGAAAAAAAAAGAAGTTTTTTTCTCTCTTTTTGTGTGTCTTGATGCCTCTCAAGAAAGATTTTCTCAAATCCAATTAATAGAGTTTGATGATTCTTGTTAAGAATACTATTTTACATTAAAGCTTTATTTACAAGGAAGACTAGAAGAGGAAGTAGTGAGAGAGAAAGAGGGTGTTTTGTGAATGTGAATGCCATTATTGCTCCATGAAAGTAAAGACAAGGAGAAAAGAAAGAAGAAAAGAACCTAGAATTTGGTTGTTGTGAGTTGCTTCAAGAAACCCAAGTGCCGCCGGGGTTGAACCATTGGCGGCATCGAGACAATGTGATTGTGGTCCGCATCAAGTGGAGATCAACATTATTACATCTCCGACGGTTACTCCTTACCAAGGTTACCTCACTTTTGCCAAATTTTCATTATTATAAATCGTTATAGAAAAGATGTTTGATAAAATACCTAAGTGACAGTTGTAGTCTATTTGGAAAAATTTTGCATATATGAATGCTTCACTATAGGGCATTATTATAAGCAACTTTATTTTTATTGGAGTTTAGTGGGTCTTTGGACATAAGGGCTATGTTTTTCTTGGTAGTTACAACTACCTAAACCTAGCATTGTATGTCATTGGTGGAAATGGGAATGTGTTCCCTAAGTAGTAGGGGCGATTATAATTAATATTGAGTAAATACTGAGTCCGACAGTAGGCATTACTCCGTGTATGTAGGCAACCGACCAAAGCATGTATTTCTTGTGTTGTGGATGTGTATGCTCGTATTTGTATTGTGGATTAGAGTGCTTGGCTGCAGAATGGGTGTGTCGTCTGTGACCCACCACTGGTGATGCGGTGTGGATATGCATCATTTGTTTATGTATGTGAGTGATTACTATGTGAGGTTTATGAGGGGAACTCTAGGCGTATCTGAGTTATGTGAGTAAGTTCTTTTGCAACGATAAGAATGGTCGAATATACATAGCAGCTCAGGGACATCATTAGGCATGCTATTGAAGTGTAAATAGTGATTGCCACATCAGGGGTACAGCTGAAAAATAAAAAAATATTTGGCACACTGATTCACCCCCACTCTC
The DNA here is from genome assembly GCA_022985045.1 of Macadamia tetraphylla. Classification (NCBI taxonomy): domain Eukaryota; kingdom Viridiplantae; phylum Streptophyta; class Magnoliopsida; order Proteales; family Proteaceae; genus Macadamia; species Macadamia tetraphylla. The sequence goes on along the minus strand of CM040973.1, from coordinate 14,396,594 downwards.
AATGTCATTTGGGACCCAATAATTGGTATCAGAGCTAGGGCTCTAGAGGTAGCTAAACACTTGGTGATCAAGTTGGTTGAAGAAGGCATCGGGGTTTGGTTGATGAAGTCTACTTCTAGAGCTTCTATTTTTAATGAGTGATTTTATCTTTTGGAGGAAGTTGATGAAGTCACATATTGGTTTATTGCGGTAAGATCTATGGAGTGTAGTAGCTCTTTGGGAGTGTAGACTCTAGTATTAACTCTAGGGTTAGAGAAATCATTTTGGATGGATTAAACAGATAGTATGAGTGTAAAAATCGGGTTCATGCATATCAGTGAGGCGATGTGGGAGAGATTACACAACCTATATGGAGGTGAGCCAGCTATATCAGAGTCCACATTAGAGATTGAAAGCAGATGTACAGATGAGTGCTACACTAGTGGATCTTAGTGTGTTGAGGCACATATTACTACAACTTAGGATGAGATAAGCATTGATTTGAAAACACATATGAAGGAGTGCAACTTCATTATTGTAACATTAGAAACACAAGTCATCAATAAAGATGAGAGATGTAGAATCCTTGAAGAGGCAGTCACCATGTTGAGAGCACAATTGTCAGAGCTTGATGCTTATTGTATCTCAAAGATGATGGAGTCTATAAATGACCCTCAGGTTATAAAATCTCTTGAAGATCAACTGAGAAAGAAAAGTGAGGTGTGTACTAGGCTTGAGTAAGAGAACTTAGCTTTGAGAGAAAAAATAGATGTGCAATCTCAAGTGATTGAAAGAGGTAATGAAATTTCAAATGATTTTATGAAGTTCAATAAAAAATTAGAAGTAGAGATCATTTCACTACAAACACGTTGGATGAGTTGCGGGGGAAACATTACCACTCCACATGGTTGTGGAGATGGATAGACATCTAGCTCAGTCTGCAGAATGTCAAAGACTACCCATCATCAGCTCTAGTTCTATAACAGAGCCGGGTGAGTCATCACGGAAAGCTATAGAGACAGTGGAGATCAGACCATGAGGCAGACTGGGAAAAACATAAAAAGAGCTCGGAGGAGGCAGGGGAAAGAGAGAGAAGAAACATAATAGTGAGATGAGATCTCCTACACCAGGTACAAAGTGGAGGCTATCCATAAGAAAAAAAGAGTAGAGATAAAGGCGAACAAACAGGTCCAAATAGGGAATATAATCGAGTTGGTAGTTAGCGGAGTTCCCCAGCGAGACCCGATTGAGCATGGCGGGTTCAACAAGTTCAATTATCGGGGGCCTATCGAGATGATTCCCGGGGCGAGTTAGATGGCTCCCACCAGCGACATTATGCTTCACCCAACTTGCATGAGTAGTTACCAATGATGGATCATATTTTCATGGGTATTGCCACAGTGCAGTGGGTATGGGCATAGGTGGCGAGTGTATATCTATATTAGATTCCATCTATGGAGGAGAATTTCTATAGTATCCTTTGGGTAGACAACTAGTAGAATGTCTTAGATACCACCAAATGGACATTAGGCCAAGCATTGCAAGCGGTGCTCTCCCTCAACTTGTAAAAAAGGAGAGAGACTATCGGATCTCTAGAACCGAGAAAGTTAATAAGTGGTGGTAGAAGGCAAGTCAATGAAAGGTATAAAAGCATCGTCACAATCTAGTGGTAAGTCTCGGGGGCTTTGTATAGTGCATGGAAAGTGAAGGTTATACAAAATCGAAAAAACAATAAATAGAATCGGAAAACAAAGGAGATGTCGGTTCTACAATTATGGGGAATGATTAAAAAGGGGAAGACTATGGGTTAGAAAGGTAAAAGAGGTCTACAATTGAGTTGGTTGGAAAAAAGGGAATTGAAATCGATGAAAGTGAGAAAAAGGGAAAAAGCAGTAGTAGGAAAGCTTACGGTGAGAAGCAAATGAATATGAACAAGGCAAGTGGTAGTTAGTTTGAAGAGAGAACAAAAGAGGTGTGTGCATCAAAGTCACAACCCTCACCCACCTAGACAAGGTATAGGGTGGACACCCTGGGGAACTATGTACTGGTGCACAAGAATAAGGGAGCTCACTAGATGGATATAAGTGCCCCTAGCATGCCCAGTTATGATAGTAAAGTTTTTGCAATAGTGCTTAGATTAGAGACATCATTGAAACTTAGTGTAGTTCTCTTGAGTATTTACATCTTGATAGAGCAATCACTAGATGTCTAGTTATTGGTTAGAGGCGAATGGTGAGGATGTCAATGATGGTTAGGGGTATCATTGTGAGTAGGGCCCCAAATAATTAGTTTTTTATGTATCGGTAGGGGTTTAAAATTTATTAGAATCAATCTTAGTGGTAGTTGTTAGAGTGTAGTTTTGTGTGATCATGGTGATTGTTTGACTTTGTGAGCTAAATATTTCCACTAGTGATAGAGAATGATATGTTGACTAGATGTAGAGATTTATGACGGGAAGCTAATGAGTTGGCGGTTTGTTTTTGTAATTTGTAGTTGATGATATATATCGATCGGGGCAACACTTATCGATGTGCGGTGTTGAAGCGGATGAGTATTGAGTAATTGAGATTTCAACTCATAGGATTGAGAAGATGCATAGGGCACTCCTATGTAGTTTGAACTCTCAATTAGGATGGGAAAGATGCGTATGAACTCCTATAGATGCTTGTTCCCCCTTTGGGGGATTACTTTAAAGGGAGATGTTATAGTTCTTTGATACTAAAGTCTAAGAGGAGAGTGGTCAAGTGGAAGGCATTGATTTTGGAAACTTTTGCTCTGTGGCAAGACTTGAAGCTATCGAATGTTCTTAGCTTTGTCGTTTTACAAGGGTTCAAGGTCTTCGGGTGGATGGCAAATCAGCTTTTTTAAATTGAAACTTAGAAGGAGGTTTACATAGAAACGATCGATGGGTTTGTTGAGTGAGACTCCCTCTTGTGTGTGATTGAAGAAGGAATTGTATGGTTTGAAACAAGCTCTAAGGGCATGGTACTCCATATTGGACTCTTACTTTTGGGTTTAGTTTCAAGAAAGGCTTAGTGGATAGTAATCTCTACATGGGGGAAAAAGCGATCCTTTTAGTGGTTGTGTATGTAGATGATATCATCTTTGGGGGCACAAAGATGAGTTGTCGAAGATTTTCAATGAGGATGCAAGATGAGTTTGAGATGTCCATGTTGGGTGAACTATTATTCTTCTTAGGTTTACAAATTAGTTAGAAGGGAAAGGGATCTTCATATCTCGGTCCAAATGTGGGAGATGTTGAAGAGATTCACCATGGAGGATTGCAAGCTAATTTGTACACCTATGATTTGGGTGTAAGTTGAGCAAGGAAGATAACTCTCCATCAGTTGACCACACCTCATATAGGTTAATGATTGGTAGCTTATTATATCTAACGACTAGTGGGCCCGACATCTTACTAGTTGTGTGCATGGTAGCCAAATTCAAGGGGGACCAAAAGAGACACGTGGGGGGTGAAGAATTTTAGATATCGAAAGGGACTAGTGAGTTTGGATTATGGTATCCGAAGATCAAGAACTTGGTTTGTCAATTTTTTGGATCTGATTAGGCTGGATGTGTGGATGCGGGAAGAGTACTAGTGGTGGTGCATTCTATTTAGGGAGCAGCTTGGTGGCATGGCACAATAAGAAGCAAAGTCGATCTTTCTTTCAAGCTGCGGGCGAATACATTCTGACTCATCTTGTTATACACATGTGTTGTGGATGAAGCCGATGTTGAAGGATCGAGTGTGGAGGTTGAGTAGATAGTGCCACTATATTGTAACAATACTAGTGCTATCAACATCTCCAAGAACCGGTGATGCATTCTAGAGCGAAGCACATTACTACCCGATTATCATTTCTTAGGAGACAATGTGATGGAAGGTGAAGTAAGGATGGAGTTTGTTCCTACAATAGTGTAGGTGGTTGATATCTTCACTAAACGCTTCTCAAAGATCGGTTCCTCAGAGGAAAATTGGGGTGGTGGTTCTTCTAAAGCATTAGTGGCATTGGGAGAGGGAGCAAGTTGCTTGATGTTGCTACCCCATATTAGATCGAAGTCAATGGTTCCACCCTTTGTTCTTGTTGTCAAAGGGAGAGAGTTACTCATCGTGCTTTAGAGTGTATTAGTGATGAGGTGGTTGTCAACAACTCCAAATGGGGAGATTGTTATTTATGATTGTCATTGTTGGCAACCTACCCCTGGTAGTGATACGTGGTCGGTTTGGGTGGCGTGAATGAAAATGATGATGTGGCGATGTCTGTATCCTTTGGTGAGATAAAGTGCTTGGTATACATGGGTGGTTTGATACATCCTTAGTAGGTGGTGTGGGTTTACGGGTCAAAAGCGGTAAAATTGACCTATTTATGCGGGGCATTTTGGTAATAAAAAAGACATTTTTAAAGATCATTTCTTGATAAAAAGATAGATTGTAATTTACTTAGTGATTGCATTTGATTTCGTCACATTACGATACCGTATGAAGAAGTTATAGCATTTGTGGCGATCGAGGTAATTTCGATATTGAAGAATTTTTTTAAAGAAGTGTTCTCTATATAACGATCGACAAAAACCCAATCTTTCAATGGTTCTAATTTCATGCGTTCAATTCCGTATGAGAAAGATCGTCATAGAAAGGTCTAGGGATATTTTGGTCTTTTTACATTACTAAGTCAGATGATCGAAACTTCAAAAAATTCATAGATCATCTAGTCACGATTCAACGCCCCGTTTCATCTCGATCGGATATCGTATGAAAAAGTTATAAGTGTTTCCGTGAAGCGATTCAAAATTCAAACGAAAATTCATCAATTGCTCTCGATGTTGGGTGGATTTTTGGAATTTATTTTGAAATTTGAAGGGTTTTTATGTAATTTTAAGATTTTGAGGTTTGAGTTATAGGGGTCTTTAAGCACTAAAATATATGGAGCAGGGGCTTGATTGTAATAAAAGAAATGCAGGTTGTACAATGGAGGTTCAAATGAAGCCACGTAGGCCTTATTCTCATCTAACGGCTGCTGAGATTTTGCGCTGACATGGACAAGATAGATGCTTGCGCATGGGACTTGATTGGTTAGGTGCATAAGCCTTGATGCACTGGCGCTACACCTTATCAAGGTATGTTGTGGTGTTTCGCACGTGCATAGAAGGTATATAAAAGATTTCGATCTTAAGGATCTCATGAGATCTGATTAAAGCCATCTTGAAGGATTCGGATCCAATTGTCGATAAGCCTTTCACTTTTGTGAGTGGGAGTCAAGCACCCATAAATTCTAAAAAAGTAACCAATAAAAAATCGACAACAAAAAGTGATTGCTAACCGCTGACGTCAACATGACATCATCAGTTGAATCCCTTATTCAAATCGTGTGGCTGAGGTTTACTGTCCGTTATTTTAATCGGACGGTCTTGATTAAAAGATTCTCTTTAATGAGATCTATGGCCAGATTTGCACCCACATTGGCGGCATACCGGCGTAGCCTCCATCCCAAACCCCGAAGATTCTATTTTGAGTGTTCTAGTTGGTCTAATTTCAAATTGCCATATCTCCTCATATTGACTCCGATTTGGGTGATTCAAGTTAGAGATTCTTCATCTCTCAGAGCTCTAAAACGGAGGAAGAAATAGGTAGAGGATTGCTGAGGTAGTTGGAAAAATGAGTTGAAGCTCATGGAAGGCTAAGGGTTTGAATGAAAGACTTTCATCCTCTTGCACTTCATCCATAGCCCCCATTAGAGGCTTAGGAAGCTGCTGAAAACTAAGGCAGCAAGCTCTATTGGTTGTTGCTATGAGAAAAAAAAGAAAATGGAAAGAAGAAAAAGAGGAAATAAATAAAAGTTTTCTCTCTCTTTGTGTGTCTTGAATGCCTCAAGAAAGATTTTCTCAAATGCAATTAATGGAGTTTGATGGTTCTTGTTGAGAATACTATTTTTCATTAAAGCTTTATTTATAAGGAAGACTAGAAGAGGAGTAGAGAGAGAGAGAGAGAGAGGGGTGTGTGTGTGTGAATGTAAATGCCATTGTTGCTCCATGAAAGTAAAGACAATGAGAAAAGAAAGAAGAAGAAGAAGAAGAAGAATAAGAACCTAGAATTTGATTATTGTGAGTTGCTTCAAGAAATTCAAGTGCCAACGAGGTTGAAGCATTGGGCATCGAGACAACATGGTTGTTATCGCATCAAGTGAAATCGACATTATTATATCTCCGGGGCACTCCTTGCCAAGGTAACCTCACTTTTTCCAAATTTCCATTATTATAAGTTATTGTAAGTAAGATGCTTGATAAAATGCCTAAGTGATAGTTGTAATCTATTTAGGAAAAATTTGCATGTATGAGTGCTTCACTATAAGGCATTGTTATAAGCCCAATTTTATTTTTATTGGTGTTGGTGGATCTTTGGACACGGGGCTATGTGTTTCTTGCTAGTTACAACTACCTAAACCTATTTGCCTTGGGTGCGGCCTCTCGGATCATTACGAAAAACTAGGGTGAAAACCTAGCCATTGTATGTCATTGGTGGAAGCGGGAATGTTTTCCCCTTAGCGTAGGTGCAGTCATAATTAGTATTGAGTAAATCTTGAGCTGACAATGGGCATTACTCCGTGCATGTAGGCAATGGCAGATACATATTTCTTGTGTTGTGGATGTGTATGCTCGTATTTGTTTTTTGGATTGGAGTGCTTGGCTACAGAATGGGTGTGTACATCTGGTAGACCTGACCACTTAGTGGTGCAGTGTGGATGTGCTTATGTTTGTATATGTATGCGACAGTGATTACCGTGTGATGTTTATGAGACAACTCTAGGTAGCAATACAAGTTATGTGAGGAAGTTCCGTGCAATAGTAAGAATGGTCGGTAGTATACATAGCAGCTCTGGGCCGCATCAGTAGCCTATGTTGTTGAAGTGTAAATAGTGATTGCCACACCAGGGGATAGTGGAAAATGAAAAATATTTGGCCCCTAATTCACCCCCCCCTCATAGTCAATCGAGACCCAGCAGTTTGTGCCTCAAGTGACTCCTCTCACACAAAGGTTGTGCCACGGGAATAGTAATGGCACCTCCACGTGATCTAAGCCTACTTGTAGGAGGAGGAGACTTCTCAACTAAGGACTACTTTCCTTTGTCTTTTGGTGGCATCGTTCTTACACTCACAAGAAAGCCTAGGGTTTCTAGGTTTACACAATAAAAAGAAGAAGAAGAAAAAGAGGAAGAATGGATGGACCAAGCAAAGGCCCTAACGCTCTTATACACTTTCACTTACTAATAAGGAATCAATCCACATGGATTTTACACTCCAAATTACCCAATTATTGGGAAGATCATGCCTATAATGGAAAGGGAAGCAAAGGTTCAAAGTAAGAAGTAAACCTTCATAATCTACTTTAATCCGAGAGAATCTTGGGAGTTCTTTAACAAGGAAGCAATAGCTCACTCTCTAGAGCTCATCGACCAAGGAAGAGAAGGAAGATGAGTTCAAAAACCCTTCTTGACCCTACTTAAAGGTAAGCTCAAGGTCAACTGTAGATCCGACATTATCTACCCCTTGTACCACCTAGAAAATGTTGGCTAAAGCATGGTGATGCCATCCAATTATAGTCATGTCCCAAAAAAATAATTGAAAAAGGAAAGGAAAAATGGATGGGGATTTTCCATACCTAGTGGGCCCCATTACATGATAATTTAGAGCAATTCATTCCTCCAAGTGGTAGAGCGTATTCCATACACCCACGGATGAAAGCAACAACCAACATCACAGATAAACATTCGATAGTGAGCCACAGTTCAACCAAGTACTAGAGGAACTTAAAAATGGAATGCAAATCCATATCCCCAGTGGAACCATCACAGCCCTATATCAGACAACTACCCCGAGCAATGATCAAATTCAATCCCCAGTGAAGATACTAACGAGACATTTAAATAGCCCATGCAACGACGTCCTTTACAATTTGAGCAGCCCAAGCAACAGTAATATGTTCATGCGGGGTCATCTAGGCAATGGCAATGTAAGCATACACATTTAAGCATTCAATTGGAGGCTTCGTATAGGTATGCCCCTTTAAACAAAACTCGGGGTGCCATAAGCGTCTGGTTGTTGCGATAATTTTCATAATTAAAAAAAAAAAAAAAAAACCTAAGATTTTAAGGACAATACAGCTGCCATTAGTGACTTTTGACATTTTTATCTCTAAGATTTCTCGGTTCTTAATAACACCCCATATATGTTTTAAAATCCCACTTGGTTTTGATTTCAACGATGTTTTAACGGATACAGTGTTGTTTTGGAGATTTTAGCATATGTTTACATTAGTATCATGAGCACGATCTTTGAAACATTTTTCTCACCCGACGAAGTGTCCTCTTTGAGTTTCAAATATTTCACAACCTTAGTCAAAAAGGGCATTTTTTAGGCCGCATTTGTCACCTGGAAGAGATGTGCAATGATGAGTTGGGAACCCCTTGAGATGCCAAGGGACGATGTATTTAAGGTCGAGATCTTGACATACCAAGGCATTGTATTTTTCTTCCTATCAAGTATGGGATGGTTTAAAAATGACAAAATGTTTTAAAAAAAGGTTAATGGCTTTGACATACTTAAAATTGACCAAGCGCCCGATGAACCACGACCGGTCCCAAAAATTTTAAACAAAAATCTAATTGGACCATACTGAGTTAACTCAAGCCAAAGTTATACTAACTCAAGCGGGGTCGGTGCTCTATAACCCATGTCATTTTTTCCCAAGCCCATGTCGGCCAAATGTCAAATATGTTGGCTAGAGGGATATTTTCTTTTGGTTTTCTGCGATTTTGTAGGTTTGGTGAATTGTTTACCATATCTCAACC
>CM040973.1:14362969-14387669 GCA_022985045.1 Macadamia tetraphylla | reverse complement strand
CAACCGCAAGGAAGAATGTATGCCCTATCACCGAGGAAGCCGAGGCCAATAAAGTGGTAGCAGGTACATTTTAATTTAAGATTTTCTTATTATAAATATTGATGACCCATCGCACTATATGCATTGTTGCACTAGGTGTTCTACCTATATCGGGCATACCATCCTATGTCTTATTTGATTCAGAGCCACACATTCATTAAAACTAAGAGATTTGCGAGAAACTTGGTATGTCACCCAGACACTAGATCATGGGATGATTGTTAGTATGCCCACCGAAAGTTACACACTTGAAGGAGGTGTAGGGGCCCTTCCCTAGTGGAAATCAATGGAAGAAATTAGATGCACAACTCATTAAATTCAACATGCGAATTTTGACGTTATATCGGATAGTTTGGGTTTTGGGCCCATCGAGCTAATGTGATGGGGCTAAAAAATTAATTAGGGTGATGTATTTATGAAGGAAAAGAATTGGTATACCAAGCGATAAAATGAAACGGCTAGAAAGGCCCTTTGCTCCGCCTTCAAGTAGTAAAGTTGTTGGAAAGTGGATGTCGTGGTTACTTAGCATGGGTACTTGATGTTGATGCAAAGGTTACACCTCTAGAAGAGGTAAAGGTGGTTAAAAAATTTTCCCAATGTCTTTCCAGATGATCCGATGCATCCCCCCCGGGACAGAGAGTTAGAATTTGATAGACTTGATTCCCGGAGCAGCTTAAAAGGTTCAAAGCTCCATACAGATGGCCCCAAAATTTAAATTTGAAGGATTTAAAGAGGGCCCCGGAAAAATTTAAATGGGAAAAGGGGGTTTATTCGCCCAAGTGTTTCCCCTTTGGGGGTCCCCAAAAGATTGTTTGTCAAAAGAAGGATGGCAGCTTGTGTATGTGCATCGATTACGAATTGAATAAGCTAACCATTAAGAACCGTATCCATTGCCACGCATTGATGATTCAGTATTGAATGAGGTAGGCGAACGAATGTTGGGACCTGAAATGATACGATGACTTGTGACAAGGTCGATGTTATTCAAGAAAGGATTAAGGCGGCTCAAAACCCAAAAAGAGCTATGTAGACAACCGTCGGAATGACATTAATTTTTAAAGGGGGGGAAAAAAGGGTTTTCCCTCAAGATTTCTCCTAAAAAAGGGTTGCAAAGATTCCATAAAAGGGTAAGTTGACCCCTTAGATACATTGGCCCATTTGAGATCTTAGCCGGGGGTGACCCTACATGCTTGCTCGCCACCTTCTTTGGGAATGTTCATAACGATTCCATGTATTTATGCCGGTTAAATTTTTCATGATCCATCGCATGTATTCCCCATGGAACCGTAATATCAAAAAAGCCGATATGCCCCAAAAGTAGTAGCCACTGAAATCTTGGACCGAAAAGAAAAAACCCCTTTCAGAATCTTTATTTTTCAGAAGGTGCGATGGGCCAATCATTCACTTGAAGAAGCATTTTGGGAGAAAGAGGATGAAATTCGGCCAAGTACCCTTATCTTTTTAACAACTGTGTATCCCAAATTTTCTAGGATAAAATTTTTAAAAGGGGTTAATGTGATACCCATTTTAAAACCCCGGGTCTAATTACACGGTTGACCCGGTTTAACTATGTAGGACCCAAACCGAGGGGGTTTAAAGGGGTTCCTTATGGACTATGATGGCAAAAGGACTTTGAAAAAAGTTGGCGAAAAGTCCGAGCCCCCCCCGTAGGAGACGGTGTACCCAAGCCGCACATGCATGTATCATAAGGCCATGTACGATAATGCTGGTATGAAGGATCAAAAAGCACATAATAAAATTATACCATGTGCCGAGTCAATTCCATCAAAATCCCACTCGGGCCCAAATTTTTGGGCCCTTGGGTGGGGGGGTCATAGGGGGGGACCCCCCACCGAGTGTCCCACCCATGTAGTTATTAGTTGTTTTAGAAAGTATAAATAGCATTATTTTGTTTTTTTAATATCTCATTTATTACATTTAGAAGTTGGTGAGAAGATTAAAGAGGAGAAAAAAAAAGGGGGAGAAAAGAGAACGGAAAGAGGAAAAGGAAGGAAGAGGAAGAAGGAATGGATTTGCGGCGCCAAGGTTTGATCTCCCATTTTCGACAGGGGAAAGGTGACCCCCAAAACGAGATTCACGATTAGAGGTGAGCAAAGACTATGTTTTTAAACTTTTACCAAACCCAAGAATAAACCCTTGATTTGGGTAGAGTTGCTTGAGATCTTGTAAACCCCTTGAAATTTTTTAATCTAAGGTTTGATAGATGGTTTTGGTGTTGATTTTAAGGATTTGAAGAAGTGTTTACTGGGGTTGGGAAAGCATTGGTGATTTCTTGAGCTAAGAAGTGTTTTTTGAGGTTTTGAAAGAGTTCTTGAGCAAAGAAGGTAAGATTTTTTTCCCCAATCCTTAAATCTAACAGATCTAGGAAATCATCTTATGAGACCTTGAATGTGTGGAAAATGGGTTTAAAAAGCCCATTTTTTTCCCCCCAAAGACCGGGAAAAGTTTTAAGAGAAATGGCATTTTTTCACCCCCGGGGCGAGCCCGGGTGGGCCAAACGCCCCCCAAAGGGCACTACCGAGAGGGCGGGCCTCGAGACGACCGGGGGCCCAACCCAAAGGCCCCCTGATCGGTAAGGGTTACCCCACCTTTTATGACCGAGGGCCGATAGGGGGCCCGCCCAATGGGCCGATCAGGATCGGTGGGTCAAGATCAGGGTCAAAACCAAGGAAGACCGGGGGCCCGTGATGGGGGTGTCCGACCCACCCGTGGGGGCCCCCTTTAACGTTATTTTTGTGTCCAAGGGACCCAAAATGGACGAACCTTTTTTATGATTCTAAATTTTTTTTTTATCATCAAATCTTGTTAGTTTTGACCCCAAAGTGGTGAAATGCAAACCCTCGATTCACTTATGATAGGTTCTCCAAAATTTACGCTTTTCCCGGGGAACTCACCCGCATGGGCGTGAGTCTTTGTACACTACATGCTAGGGGGGAGAGGACTTTTGGCCTTTTTTTAAAGGCTTGTTTGGCATTCATTTAAATTGTATCTAGACTAGCCGTCATCATGCAAATTATGTGTAGCTTAGCCATCCTCATATGATTATGACATGTGTTTGTGTTTTATTTTCTCAATGCTAAATGATGATGTGCTTATGTGATGAATGATGGGATCATTGTGCTTTGCATTATTAGACTAGATGTCGAATGGGCCTAAAAACGAGTGCATTGGGGGTCTGGGAATGGGAGGGGCCGCTTATGCAATCGTATTCATGTCATATAGGAGCATGCGGCTTGGGGTTATCATTTTCCCCGGTTATTTAATTTTTCCCCCAAAAGGGGTTGAGGTTTTGGGTTACCATTTGGGGGGAACCATGGTCGGGTTGGGGTCACCGGGCTTAGACAAAACGCCCCCCGGTCAAAATGGCAACCTCGTGGTATATTCAAGAGGGCCATTCGGATCGCTTTTAAATTGGGGAGTCAAGCCCTTTATTTTCTATCATTATTTTTATGTTGAAAAAGGAGCCTGCATGTTTTTATTTTTTTAGTACTCACTGGGCCTTCTCCGACACCCCCATGGGCATCCGGATGGGGGTTCGTGGCTCGCACCGAGTAAAACCCCAAAACCTGGTTGTAGTAGCACCAAGCCAAAGACTTAGTAATGTTGTTTAGGTGGATGTGATTAAAATAAAATTGCATACATATAGTGCATATCATTGTGATTGTTGTGTGGATCTTTGTGGTTTTTTCTTTTCATTTATCAAAGCTAATGAGCTCATCCCAGGGTACCCTTTTAGATGATTTTAAAAATTCACCAGCCTAAAGATCAAGGGTCGAGCCCCACAATTAAATTTCCCCCAAGAGGTTTGGGTGGGTCCTCGGGGAATATGAGCCCCAGAGGGAACACGGGCGTAGGGCTCGCTATGGGACCAAGAAGGACGCCAATGGTTTTACTTTTTGATTTTTTTAATGACCCTTTTGTGTACTTGATGGAATTGTTATTTTTTGTGTAAATATCATGCAGGGGGGCCCATACGATTTATCTATGTACTACAATTTGGGTATCAAGTATATTGGGGTTATTTAAAGAAAAATTAAGTCTTCCGCTAAACTTTTGAACATTGATCTTAGATGTTTTATGCTAGGGTTTGGGGGATCGACGATGACCCTGGGAAATTTTGGGGTTAACTTAGTTAACCCTCCCCAAAACTGTTCTCTATGAACGACGGGTGTGACAATGGGGGTATCAGAGCGTGATGCTCTATTCACTAAAAAGATACCATATAGACCCCATAGAATCTATAATAGGAAATGGGATTGGGTAAATGTAAAAATAAAAAATAAAAATAAAAAAAAAAAAAAATTTAAAGAGTTAAAAGCCAAATAAAGGAAGTAAAAATTTGGTTGCATTTAGTTAACGATTTCATGGCATGCATTAGAGAAGGTTTACTTGGAATAAATGAAAGATTAGTTATTTGATTCCATAACCCATCAGTAATGTTTTGAAATTTCAAGATAACGACGCTTAAAACAAGATTTCCAAAATTTTTCACAACCAAGCACCAAAGACAACATACATATATAAAACCAATAAGCATAATCAATACAAAACCAACCACAAGTCACCAAACATCCTCACAACACCATACTAGCAAGTCCAATTAAAAGAGAAGGAAAAGTACAAAGAAAAATAATAATATGAACCAAATGGAGACAAATGAGAAGTCGAGGTGGGGGGGGTGAGCTAAGTCCTCGAGACCCTTGTCATCGCTCAACTCTACTACTCCATCCCTCCTAGGTCTTGATCTAACATTGAGCCGACGATCGTAGTAATAAAACCCTTTGAGTTCACCACTGACATCCCTCCGAGTCGAAAAATCCGAAATGGCGTTCCGTTGTTTCCAAGTCCTCACCCAATCTTAGGAAGGAACTTTTAAGGTAGCCCCCTTTTCTAAGATGTTTTTCTCTAGAAGCACTCTCATTTAACCTTCTTAGCAGCTGATCTTGCCCTTCTTTAAAGGGCCCCTCATAGCGCCATCATGCTCTCAAAATCAAACCACCGCCTCGTGTGGTGGGGTTTCAGGGCGGGGCCAATCCTCAAAGTCGGATCAGCACCTCTCGAATCAAAAGGCCCCCCCGAGGATATCCTCGCTCAGAAAATCCTCCTCCTCAACCGGGGAACATAATCCTCATCCTCCTCACTAGCCCCCCCCATGGGAACATCCTCCCTGGACATTCCTCCTGCCCCCTTTCTTGAGCCCCCCGCCCCCGAGGTACATCTATGAGAGCTTGGAGACCCATCCTTAGTGGGTTTTCCCCTTTAAACTTGTTTGTCAAGTTTTTCCTCCTCCCCACTCAGATCCCCCCCTAAAGAACTCAATGATCCTAGTGAGGATCCTACCATAGGGGAAAACCCCCCTGCCCCGGGGGGTGAGGTATGATGCTCCATAGTCTTAAGGATGATGTAAGGCAAGCATAAGTGCTCGGCACCTCCCTCCAAGGCCTTATAGATGATAAGGCAGTAGGCCACCATGAAGCCTCCCCGGGGTTTCCCAGACCCCCTAGGGAGCAAATTAAACCCAACCAAACGGTAAATACACCAACCTCGGGTAAAATGTCCCCTTTAGAACCGGGACTTTTTACCGCCAGATGGTCTCGTAAATATGGCCCCACGCCTTCAAACTTAAGGATGGGCCCACGGCTTACTTCTTGGAGGATCAAAAAAAGATGCCCAATCGAAAATGCCCAAATGTTAGCAAGGGTTTTAAAATAAGGATCTCACCCCTTCACCATGCTAGTTATTGAATACTCCCCATATTGGTATGAGACCCCAAGTTGCGGAGAATCTTTAAACCCAGCTACTCATAGCACTGGACGATCTATATTGAGGATAGACTCCCAAAACCCAAGGCGGTGAATCTCTCATAAGTTGAACCTTGTGGAAATCATCGATTTCACGGTCTTTCCATCATCACTGCATTTTAAGAAAGACCTGCCATTGGTTGCTACCGAACTCGAAAGAGTCCCTCATCGTAGTCCCAAGGGTCGATAGGGGTAGGTCCGGTCGCTTTAAAGGGGGGGCTGGGAACTAGTTCGCACTCTTCCACTTGGAAGTTGCAGCCCAACGTCGAAAGTGGAAGAGGATGCGGTTCCTTGCCCTTACGAGAAGACATCCTAGTAAGAAAAGGGAGGAAATAATGATAAGTAAGGATGTTGTATAACAAAGGAAACAAAAAAATGGGTGAGCAAGTGCATATGTAAATGCACCTAAATAGATAATGTGGATTATTATAGAAGGAGAAATGGATAAACCATAGAGAAATGGATAGGAAGAAGCCCCTAAAACATGATATCCACTAGCACATTGCAAAATAGAAATGTAACAAAGGCGATAAAGTATGGCAAGTGAGAAATGAGGGAAAAAACCCTAAATCTCAATGTGCAAGTTCAATATAAGAAATGAAAAGTCTCAAAATAGTGTAAAGCTTGAAGCTTACATGTCTATGATGGAATGCCTATCATTATACAATCAAGATTATGAAAAGAAATCTTCTATAATGACATTGAGGTGCAAGGAATGGAAGAGATTTAAGTTGTCCACACGTATGAAATGATGTCAAGGGAATCATAGACACCCGAAAATTTTTTTTCAAGAAATGCAACACAAAAGAGATAGTTTTTTCATGAGAGAGGGGGATTTCAAGCATACAAAAATTTCCATGATCTCTAATATTATAAGTACAAATCAAGCATAAGGAATTTCATTTGATTTGTTGGGCGAAAAAAGGTTAGAGATAGAAGAAAACCCCAAATTGGAGAAAATTAGGGCATGGTTTGGGATTTCTCTCATAAATTGAGAAGTAAAGCCTAAAACTATGAATGAATCAATAAGAAAACATCACATTCTCATGGAATGATTGTTCTATGGAAAGAAACATGAAAAAATCAAGTTTTGGGGGACTACACATGGATTCAACCTCCCAAGTACATATTCCAAGAAGAGAAATGAAGAAGAGACTTACTTGAGAGTGGAGGAGTTGGATCTTCCCAAAATCCACGGAATCGCTGGAGGAGATCATGAGTGAAAGCGCCAAGGAACTCTAAAAATCGCCTCGAGTGAGAGAAGGGGAAGGAATGGGAGAAAAGAGGAACAGGGCTTAAAAGCCCTTTTCGTTTCCCACCTCGTGTCGGACTGATAACGACTCGAGCGCCTGCCGGTGGACAACTCCACCGTGGGCAGCCCCCCGGTGGACAGCCCGCTAGTTGGGGAGAAAATAAAAATAAAAAAATAAAAGGGTGTGTGGCTTGCACCATATTCGAGTGGGACCATCGCCCTACTTGTTGAAGCCCCTAGAAACCGAAAAGATATTTGAGGTGATTGAGTGCACTGGGCACGTAAACTTATTTTAAAGGGCTACAACTCAAGAATGAAGCCAACTCTTTGGGGGCAAGCCTCTAAGCATATATTGTTGGCTGCACATCCGAACCCACCGGGAACAAAAGTCAAGGAGTTATTCTTTGGGCCCAAACCCCTCCCCTCGTAGTTTCAAAGACCTGAAGAAATGAAATTTATGGCCTTAACTCTAGGAAGTAAGACTATCCTTGAGTATCAGCATTTAGCTTGAACTAGCCACATTTTTGCCCTAAAGATTTGGCCACATTATTTGTATGGGGAGAAGTGGAGATATCAAGGATCACAAAAGCCTTAAGTACTTTTTCACCCAAAAAGATTTGAACATGAGGCAGAGGAGATGGCTTGAGCTCATGAAGGGTTATGACTGCAACATTCAGTATCATCCTGGCAAGGCTAATGTAGTGGCAGATGCATTGAGTCGGAAGGCACAGACTGTGTCACTCTCATACCTAGCAGTCAGCCCACCACTTGTGAAGGAGCAACCTTAGAGCTTTAACATCAACTAGAAAACCTTAAATGGTTGATGTATCCCTGGTAGCTCTACAGGTGCATCCGTCTATTAGGCAAGAGGTGATAATAAAACAACCTTTGGATCCTGAATTGCAGCGGATCAGAGTTAAGATTAAAGATCAAACAATGAACAATCCTGATTTTGTTTTAGCCAGCGATGGGGCATTACTGTTTCGAGGTAGGTTATGTGTGCCCGATGATTTGGATATACAAGACAAGATAGTGTGGGAAGCACACAGCTCTGAGTACTCACCCCACCCAAGAAGTATAAAGATGTATAAAGACCTTAAACAAAATTACTGGTGGCCTAGCATGAGAATCACAATAGCCCTGTATGATGGCGACTTGTCTTACATGCCAAAAAGTAAAAGCCGAGAGGCATCGACCTTATGGTATTTTTCAGCCACCCCAGACTGCATCGAAGTGGGATAGGATTACAATGGACTTTGTCACCGACTACCATGCACACCTAAGGGGATGGATGCGTATGGGTGATAGTTGATCGCTTACTAAGATCGCTCATTTCATTCCCATCAAGACCAAGTTCTCTATGGCCAAGTTAGCACAACTTTATATGGATAACATAGTGCACTTGCATGGAGTGCCAAAGGAGTATTGTGTCGATAGGGACCCAAGGTTCACCTCAGATTTTAGAAAAGCTTCCAAAGATGCTTTGGGATCACAATTGAATTTGAGTACTGCTTCCACCCACGCATCGATGGTCAGCTGGAGCAACCATACAGATATTAGAAGACATGTCTGTGGCATGCAATGGAAATGTGTGGTAGTTGGGAAGAATATATACCCCTTATGGAGTTTTCCTATAGCAACAGTTACCAAGCTACAATTAGGATGGCTCCATATGAGGCATTATATGGTAGGAAGTGTAGAACTCCTCTGTATTGGAATGAGGTAGGAGAACGCCGAATGTTTGGACCTAAAATGATACAGATGACTTGTGACAAGGTCGATGTTATTCGAGAAAGGATTAAGGCAGCTTAGTCACGCCAAAAGAGCTATGCAGACAACGGTAGGAAAGACATTGAGTTTCAAGCAGGAGAAAAGCCGTTCCGCAAGATTTCTCCTACAAAGGGTTGCAAAGATTCCATAGAAAGGGTAAGTTGAGCCCGAGATACATTGGCCCATTTGAGATCTTAGCTCGGTTGGCTCAAGAGCTACATGCTTGCTCGCCACCTTCTCTGAATGTTCATAACGTATTCCATGTATCGCGTCAAGCGATACGCTCATGATCCATCACATGTATTACCCGTGGAACCAGAATATCTAGAAGCTGATATGACCTATACAGAGCAGCCAGCTGAAATCTTGGACACAAAAGTGAAAACCCTTCGCAACCCTTCCATTTCCTTCGTAAAGGTGCAATGGGCCAATCATTCACTTGAAGAAGCATCTTGGGAGAAAGAGGATGAAATCCAAGCCAAGTACCCTCATCTTTTTGAACAACCAGGTACGCCAATTTCGAGGATGAAATTTTCAAAAAGGGGGGGTAAATGTGATACCCTACTTTTTATACCCAGTCTAATTACACGGTTGACCCGGTTTAACAATATAGGACCCGAACCAGAGAGGGTTAAGGCGGGTTCCTTATGGACCATGATGGCAAGGGTGACTTTGAATACAGGTTGGCCAGATAAGTCCAAGTCAGTGCCAGAGGAGACGGGTGTACCCAAGCCATGCACATGCATATATCATAAGGCCATGTACGGATAATGCTGGTATGTAGTTGTATCCTAAAGCACATACGTATAATATACCATGTACCGAGAGTCGAATTCCATCAAAATCCCGCTCGTTGGCCAATTTTTGGCCCTCAGGTGGGCGGTCACAGGTGGGCACATCCGCCCACCTGAGTGACCCACCCATGTAGTTATTAGTTGTTTTAGAAAGTATAAATAGCATTATTTTGTGTTTTTCAATATCTCATTTATTACATTTAGAAGTTGGTGAGAAGATTAAAGAGGAGAGAGAAAAGAAGGGAGAAAAGAGAACGGAAAAGAGGATAAGGGAAGGAAGAGGAAGAAGGAATGGATTTAGGACGCCAAGGTTTGATCTTCCCATTTTCGATGCCGGAAGAGTGATCCCCAACACGAGATCTACGATTAGAGGTGAGCAAAGACTATGTTTCTTAAACTTTCACCAAACCCAAGTGAAACCCTTGATTTGGGTAGAGTTCCTTGAGATCTTGTAAATCCCCCTTGAAATGACGAATCTAAGGTTTGATAGATGGTCTATGTGTTGATTTTGAAGGATTTGAAGAAGTGTTTACTAGGTTGGAGAAGCATTAGTGATTTCTTGAGCTAAGAAGTGATTTTTGGGGTTTTGAAAGAGTTCTTGAGCAAAGAAGGTAAGATGGCTTTCCAATCCTTAAATCTAACTTAGATCTAGGTTAGAATCATCTTATGAGACCTTGAATGTGTGGAAAATGGGTTTGGAAATGCCCCATTTGTTTCCCCAAAGACGGGAAAGTTTCAAGAAAAATGACATTTTTTCACCCTCTCAGGTGGCCTGAGACCGGTGGGCCAAACGGCCCTCCTGAGGGCACCCACCTGAGAGGGTAGGCCCTCGGGGCCGACCGGTGGGCCCAAATCGAAGGTCGACTGGGGGGCCAATTGCGCCGATCGACGGCCAATCACAGCGATCGACGGCCAATCGATAGCCCGACCGATGGCCCGACCTGCCCATCGGTCAGGACTGGTGGGTCAAGACCGTTGGGCCAACCTGCCCACCTGTGAAGACCAGTGGGCCATGACAGGTGGGCTGTCCGACCCACCCGTGAGGCCCCCAACGTGATTTTTATGTCCGAATGGACCCAAAACGGACGTGCAACCTACTTTTATGATTCTAAACATGATTTTGTCATCAAATCTTGTTATTTTTGACCCCAAAGTGGTGAAATACTAACCCCATTCACTTATGATAGGTTCACCAAAATTTACGTTTCTCACGTCGGATCTCACCTGTACCGGGCGTGAGTCTTTGTACACAACAGGTAAGTGGGGAGAGGATGTTTGGCCTTATTTTAAGGCTTGTTTGACATTCATTTAAATTATATCTAGACTAGCCATGTCATCATGCAAATTATGTGTAGCTTAGCCATCCTCATATGATTGTGACATGTGTGTTGTGTTTTACTCTCTCAATGCTAAATGATGATGTGCTTATGTGATGAATGATAGGATCATTGTGCATGATGCATTATTAGACTAGATGTCGTAATTGGATTAAAAACGAGTGCATTGGTGGCCTGTGGAATGGGATGCGGTGGCACTATGCAATCGTACTATGTCATATAGGAGCATACGGCTTAGGATTATCATCTTCCCGTGCTACGACCCTTCCCAACAGGGATTGAGATGTTGGGTGACAATTTGGGGGGAAGCAGTGGTCGCGGTTGTCGGGTCACTGTGGCGGTTAGACATACGCCCGGCTGGTCATTAGGATAGTCGGCAACCTCAGTGGTATATTCAAGAGAGCCAATCGTTCTGCTTTTAAATTACTAGAGTTAGCACCTTTATTTTCTATCATTTACTTTTATGTTGAGAGCTGGTAGTCAGCATGCTTTACTTTTTCGAGTACTCACGGTGGGCCTTCTCCGACAGCCCTATGGGTGTATCACGGGATGGAGTTCGCGGCTCGTACCCGGAGTATATGCGCACTGTGGTTGTAGTAGCACTAAGCCAAAGACTTAGTAATGTTGTTTAGGTGGATGTGATTAAAAATGAATTGCATAGCATATAGTGCATATAGTTGTGATTGTTGTGTGGACTGTTGTGTGGTCCTTTTCACTTACTGAGCTAGTGAGCTCATCCCACGTGTACACCTCTTTTAGATGATTTTGCAGGTCACCAGCCTAAAGATCAAGGGTCGGGCCCCACAGTTGAATTCCCCGAAGAGGATTGGTGGGTCCCCAAGGAATATGAGCACGGTACGGATTGCCATACAACGTTTTACTTTTTTATTCTTTTGATGACCCCTTTTTGTGTACTTAATACATGAATTGTTATTCTTTTATGTAAATATCATGCTTGCGGGCCCACATGTATTTATCTATGTACTACAATTTGGGTATCAAGTATATTGGGGGTATTTACAAGAAAATTAAGTCTTACGCTGAACTTTTGAACATTGATCTTAAATGTGTGTATGCTGTGGTTGGGCACTGTATCAGATGATCCTAGCAGGTTTGGGTTAACCGGAGTTAACCCGATCACCGGTCTGTTTCTCTGTGAACGGTGTGTGACAGAGGACCCCACTCTTGTGTGCGATTGAAGAAGGAATTGTATGATTTGAAACAAGCTTTAAGGGCATGGTACTCCATATTGGACTCTTACTTGTGCAAGTTGGGTTTCAAGAAAGGCTTAGTGGATAGTAATCTCTACATCAGAACTGAAGAAAGTAGTCAGTTTGTAGTGGTTGTGTAAGTAGATGATATCATCTTTAGGGGTCACAAAGATGAGTTGTGCAGAGATTGTGCAATGAGGATGCAAGATGAGTTTGAGATGTCTATGTTGGGTGAACTGTTATTCTTCTTGGGTTTATAGATTAGTTAGAAGAACAAGGGTATCTTCATATCTCAGTCTAAGTATGTGAGGGAGATGTTGAAGAGATTCAGCATGGAGGATTGCAAGCCAATTAGTACACCTATGATGACTGGATGTAAGTTGAGCAAGGAAGATAACTCTCCATTAGTTGACCACACCTCATAGAGGTCAATGATTGGTAGCCTATTATATCTGACAGCTAATAGGCCTGACATCTTACAAGCTGTGTGTATGGTAGCTAAATTCTAAGCAGGACCAAAAGAGACACACGTGGCAACAATATAGAGAATTTTTAGATATCTGAAAGGGACTAGTGAGTTTAGGTTATGATATCCGAAGAACTTCAATTTGTCAGCTTTTTCAGATGCGATTATGGATGTGTGGATGTCGAAGAGTACTAGTGGTGGTGCATTCTATTTAGGGAGCATTGGTGGCATGGCACAAGAAGAAGCAAGAGTCGCCTCTTTCAACGCAGAGGCGTAATACATTGCAGCTACATCTTTTGTACACATATGTTATGGATGAAGCAGATGTTGAAGGATCTGAGTGTGGATGTTGAGCAAGCAGTGCCACTATATTGTGACAATACTAGTGCTATCAACATCTCCAAGAACCCGGTGATGCATTCTAGAATGAAGCACATTGCTATCCGGTATCATTTCTTAAGAGACAAGGTGATGGAAGGTGAAGTAAGGATGGTGTTTGTTCCACAAAGAAGGCGGTGGCTGATATCTTCACTAAACCGCTTCCTAAAGATCAGTTTGAGTTTCTGCATAAAAGTCGAGAGTGGTGGTTCTTCCAAAGTATTAGTGGCATTGGGAGAGGGGGAGCAAGTTGCTTGATGTTGCTACCCCCATATTGGACTCAGGGGGAGTCCAATGGTTCCACCCTTTGTTCTTGTTGTCAAAGGAGGAGAGAGTTACTCATCATAGCTTTGGAGTGTATTAGTGATGAGGTGGTTGCCAACAACTCCAAAGGGGGAGATTGTTGTTTTATGGTTGTACTTGTTGGCAAACCGACCACGTGACGGTGATGACATGGCCAGTTTGGGTGACATGAATAGAAATGATGACATGGTAGTGTCCAGTGTCACCGATGAAATAACAGAGCTGCTTGGTATGCATGGAGTGGTTTAATACATCCTTAGTAGGTGGTGCAGGTTTTTAGGTCAAAACTGGTAAAAATTGACCTATTTATGCTCGGAGGCATTTTTGGTAATGAAAATAATATTTTTGAAAGATCATTTCTTGATGAAAAAAGATATATTATAATTTGCTTAGTCTAGTGTATTTGATTTCGTCACATTCCGATACCGTATGAAGAAGTTATGGCATTTGTGGCAGTCGAGGGCAATTTTAGTATTGAAGAATTTTTTTTTAAAAGAAGTGTTCTCCATGTAACGACACGACAAAAATCCAATCTTTCTAATGGTTCTGATTTTATCGCGTTCCGATTCCATATGAGAAAGATGCGTCATTGGAAAGGTCTAGGGGCATTTTGGTCTTTTTACATTGCTATTTCAAATAATTAGATTTTTCTAAAAATCGTAGATCATCCAGTCACGGTTCCAACGCAGTTCGTTTCATCTCGATCGGATATCGTATGAAAAAGTTATAAGTGTTTCTGTGAAACTGATTCAAAAATCCAAACCGAAAATTCATCCTGTTTCGTGTTGGGTGGATTTTTCGAATTTATTTTAAAATTTGAAGGGCTTTTGTGTAATTTCAAGATTTTGAAAGTCTGTTGCAGGGATATTTAAGCACTAAAATATATGCAGGGGCTTGATTGTAATAAAAGAGAGTATGGGTTGTACAATGGAGGGTTCGATGAAGCCACGAGGCCTTATTCTCATCTAATGGCTCTGAGATTTTGTGCTGACATGGATGAGATAGATGCTTGTGTGTGGGACTTGATTGGTTAGGTGCATAAGCCTTGATGCAATCGCGCCACACCTTATCAAGGTATGTTGTGGTTTTGGCACGCATAGAAGGTATATAAAAGATTTCGATCTTAAGGATCTCATGAGATCTGATTAAAGCCATCTTGAAGGATTCGGATCCAATGGTCGATAAGCCTTTCACTTTTTTGAATGGGAGACAAGCTCCCTTAAAATCTGAAAAAGTAACCAATCAGAAATCGACAACAAAAAGTGATTGTTGATCGCTGACGTCAACATGACATCATCAATTGACTCCCTTATTCAAATCATGTGGTTGAGATTTACTATCCGTTATTTTAATCGGGTGGTCCAGATTAAGAGATTCTCTTTAATGAGATCTACGGCTAGATTTGCACCCCTGTTGCGAGCACCACCGACCTAGCCTACGCCAACCTCCGAAGATTCCATTTTGAGTGTTCTGGTTAGTCCAACTTCAAATTGCCATATCTCCCTCATCTTAACTCCGATTTGGGTGATTCAAGTTGGAGATTCTTCATCTCTCTAAGTTCTACACATCAGAGGGAAGAAATCAGCCAGAGGGGTTGCTAAGGTGGTCAGAAAAATGAGTTGAAGCTCGTGGAAGGCTAAGGGTTTGAATGAAAGACTTTCATCCTCTTGCACTTCATCCATAGCCCCCATTAGAGGCTTAGGAAGCTGCTGGAAACCAAGGCTACAAGCTCTATTGGTTGTTGCCAAGAGAAAGAAAAAGAAAATGGAAGAGAAGAGAAGAAGAGGGAAATAAAGAAGAAGTTTTTCTCTCTCTTTGTGTGTGTCTTGATGCCTCTCAAGAAAGATTTTCTCAAATCCAATTAATAGAGTTTGATGATTCTTGTTAAGAATACTATTTTACATTAAAGCTTTATTTACAAGGAAGACTAGAAGAGGAGAAGTAGAGAGAGAAAGAGGAGTGTGTATGTGTGAATGTGAATGCCATTATTGCTCCATGAAAGTAAAGACAAGGAGAAAAGAAAGAAGAAGAAGAACCTAGAATTTGGTTGTTGTGAGTTGCTTCAAGAAACCCAAGTGCCAGCCAGGGTTGAACCATTGGCGGCATCGAGACAATGTGATTGTGGTCCGCATCAAGTGGAGATCAACATTATTACATCTCCGACGGTTACTCCTTACCAAGGTTACCTCACTTTTGCCAAATTTTCATTATTATAAATCGTTATAGAAAAGATGTTTGATAAAATACCTAAGCGACAGTTGTAGTCTATTTGGAAAAATTTTGCATATATGAATGCTTCACTATAGGGCATTATTATAAGCTTAACTTTATTTTTTATTGGAGTTTAGTGGGTGCTGGACATAAGGGCTATGTTTTTCTTGGTAGTTACAACTACCTAAACCTAGCCATTGTATGTCATTGGTGGAAATCAGGAATGTGTTCCCTAGGCTGTGGGTGCAGTTATAATTAATATTGAGTAAATACTGAGTCCGACAAGAGGCATTACTCTGTATGTAGGCAACCCACCAAAGCATGTATTTCTTGTGTTGTGGATGTGTATGCTCGTATTTGTATTGTGGATTAGAGTGCTTGGCTGCAGAATGGGTGTGTACGTCTGGTAGACCTGACCACCTGGTGATGCGGTGTGGATATGCATACGACTGTTTATGTATGTGACAGTGATTACTATGTGAGGTTTATGAGACAGCTCTAGGCAGCAATACAGGTTATGTGAGTAAGTTCTATGCAACAGTAAGAATGGTCAGTAATATACATAGCAGTCAAAGATCATTAGACTGTGCTATTGAAGTGTAAATAGTGATTGCCACATCAGGGGTACAGCTGAAAAATAAAAAAATATTTGGCACACTGATTCACCCCCACTCTCAATGTCATTTGGGACCCAATAATTGGTATCAGAGCTAGGGCTCTAGAGGTAGCTTAAACAGCTCAGAGTGATCAAGTTGGTTGAAGAAGGCATCAGGTGTTTGGTTCAGTAAGTCTACTTCTAGAGCTTCTATTTTTAATGAGTCAGATTTTATCTTTTGGAGGAAGTTGATGAAGTCACATATTGGTTTATTGCGGTAAGATCTATGGAGTGTAGTGGCTACTGGGAGTGTAGACTCTAGTATTAACTCTAGGGTTAGAGAAATCATTTTGGATGGATTAACAGATAGTATGAGTGTCAAAGTCAGTTCATGCATATCAGCTGAGGCGATGTGGGAGAGATTACACAACCTATATGGAGGTGAGCCAGCTATATCAGAGTCCACATTAGAGGTTGAAAGCAGATGTACAGATGAGTGCTACACTAGTGGATCTTAGTGTGTTGAGGCACATATTACTACAACTTAGGATGAGATAAGCATTGATTTGAAAACACATATGAAGGAGTGCAACTTCATTATTGTAACATTAGAAACACAAGTCATCAATAAAGATGAGAGATGTAGAATCCTTGAAGAGGCAGTCACCATGTTGAGAGCACAATTGTCAGAGCTTGATGCTTATTGTATCTCAAAGATGATGGAGTCTATAAATGACCCTCAGGTTATAAAATCTCTTGAAGATCAACTGAGAAAGAAAAGTGAGGTGTGTACTAGGCTTGAGTAAGAGAACTTAGCTTTGAGAGAGAAAATAGATGTGCAATCTCAAGTGATTGAAAGAGGTAATGAAATTTCAAATGATTTTATGAAGTTCAATAAAAAAAATTAGAAGTAGAGATCATTTCACTACAAACACAGTTGGCTGAGTTGCAGAGGAGACATTCAGCCACTCCACCTGTGGTTGTGGAGATGGATAGACATCTAGCTCAGTCTGCAGAATGTCAAAGACTACCCATCATCAGCTCTAGTTCTATAACAGAGCCGGGTGAGTCATCACGAAAGCTATAGAGACAAGGGAGATCGACACAGAGACAGCATCACGTGAAAAACATAAAAAAGAGCTCAGAGGAGACAGAGGAAGAGAGAGAAGAAACATAATAGTGAGATGAGATCTCCTACACATCAGGTACAAAGTGGAGGCTATCCATAAGAAACAAAGAGTAGAGATAAAGGCGAACAAACAGTCCAAATAGGGAATATAATCAGAGTTGGTGGTTATGACAGAGTTACCAACAGAGACCAGTTGAGCATGGCAGGTTCAACAAGTTCAATTATCAGAGGCCTATGCAGATGATTCCCAGGCAGAGTTAGATGGCTCCCACCAACAGACATTATGCTTCACCCAACTTGCATAGGTAGTTACCAATGATGCAGTCATATTTTCATGGGTATTGCCACAGGTGCAGTGGGTATGGGCATAGGTGAGCAGAGTGTATATCTATATTAGATTCCATCTATGGAGGGAGAATTTCTATAGTATCACTGGGTAGACAACTAGTAGAATGTCTTAGATACCACCAAATGGACATTAGGCCAAGCATTGCAAGAAAGGTTTCCCTCACTTGTACAAAAGGAGAGAGACTATCGATCTCTAGAACCGTAAAGTTAATAAGTGGTGGTAGAAGGCAAGTCAATGAAAGGCAAGATAAGAAGCATCACCACAATCTAGTGGTAAGTCTCGTGGCTTTGTATAGTGCATGGAAAGTGAAGGTTATACAAAAGGTCGAGAAAACAATAAATAGAATCTGAAAACAAAGGGAGATGTCGGTCTACAATTATGCCGGAATGATTCGTAAAGGGAAGACTATCGCTAGAAAGGTAACAGAGAGGTCTACAATTGAGTTGGTTGGATAAAGGCAGAGATTGAAGAAGTCAGTAAGTGAGCAGAAAGGAAAACAGAGTAGTAGGAAAGCTTCCGTGAGAAGCAAATGAATATGAACAAGGCAAGTGGTCATTAGTTTGAAGAGAGAAGCACATAGAGGTGTGTGCAGTCAAAGTCACAACCCTCACACCACCTAGACAAGGTATAGGGTGGACACACCTCCCAGGCACTAGGTGTACTCAGGTGCACAAGAATAAGGGAGCTCACTAGATGGATATAAGTGTCCCTAGCATGACTCAGATTATGATAGTAAAGTTCCTGCAATAGTGCTTAGATTAGAGACATCAGTTGAAACTTAGTGTAGTTCTCTTGAGTATTTACATCTTGATAGAGCAATCACTAGATGTCTAGTTCAGTGTCAGTTAGAGGGCAGAATGGCTGAGGATGTCAATGATGGTTAGAGGTATACAGTTGTGAGTATGGCAGCCAATAATTAGCTTTTGTATGTATCAGTATGGGTCAGAGATTTAGTTAGAATCAATCTTAGTGGTAGTTGTTAGAGTGTAGTTTTGTGTGATCATGGTGATTGTTTGACTTTGACAGAGCTAAATATTTCAGCACTAGTGATAGAGAGAATGATATGTTGACTAGATGTAGAGATTTATGACAGGAAGCTAATGAGTTGAGCAGTTGTGTACTATAATTTGTAGTTGATGATATATATCCAGTCGAGGCAACACTTATCTGATGTGCAGTGTTGAAGCAGATATGAGGTCAGTTGAGTAATTGAGATTTCAACTCATAGGATTGAGAAGATGCATATGGGCACTCCTATGTAGTTTGAACTCTCACATCTGTAGGATGGGAAAGATGCGTATGGGAACTCCTATAGATGCTTGTATCCCACACTGGGAGAGATTACTTTAAAGGGAGATGTTATAGTTCTTTGATACTAAAGTCTAAGAGGGAGAGTGGTCAAGTGGAAGGCATTGATTTTGCGGAAACTTTTGCTCTGTGGCAAGACTTGAAGCTATCAGAATGTTCTTAGCTTTGTCAGTGTACAAGGGGTTCAAGGTCTATCAGATGGATGGCAAATCAGCTTTTCTAAATTGAAACTTAGAAGAGGAGGTTTACATAGAGCAGTCTGATGGGTTTCAGTTGAGTGAGGACTCCACTCTTGTGTGTGATTGAAGAAGGAATTGTATGGTTTGAAACAAGCTCTAAGGGCATGGTACTCCATATTGGACTCTTACTTGTGCAAGTTGAGTTTCAAGAAAGGCTTAGTGGATAGTAATCTCTACATCGGAACTGAAGAAAGCAGTCAGCTTTTAGTGGTTGTGTATGTAGATGATATCATCTTTGGGGGTCACAAAGATGAGTTGTGCAGAGATTGTGCAATGAGGATGCAAGATGAGTTTGAGATGTCCATGTTGGGTGAACTATTATTCTTCTTAGGTTTACAAATTAGTTAGAAGAAGGAAGGTATCTTCATATCTCAGTCCAAGTATGTGAGGGAGATGTTGAAGAGATTCACCATGGAGGATTGCAAGCTAATTTGTACACCTATGATGACTGGATGTAAGTTGAGCAAGGAAGATAACTCTCCATCAGTTGACCACACCTCATATAGGTTAATGATTGGTAGCTTATTATATCTAACAGCTAGTAGGCCTGACATCTTACTAGTTGTGTGCATGGTAGCCAAATTCCAAGCAGGACCAAAAGAGACACACGTGGCAGCAGTGAAGAGAATTTTCAGATATCTGAAAGGGACTAGTGAGTTTGGATTATGGTATCCGAAGATCAAGAACTTCAGTTTGTCAACTTTTTCAGATGCAGATTGGATGATGTGGATGAGGAAGAGTACTAGTGGTGGTGCATTCTATTTAGGGAGCAGCTTGGTGGCATGGCACAATAAGAAGCAAGAGTCAGTCTTTCTTTCAACTGCAGAGGCAGAATACATTACAGCTCATCTTGTTATACACATGTGTTGTGGATGAAGCCGATGTTGAAGGATCTCGAGGTGGAGGTTGAGTAGATAGTGCCACTATATTGTAACAATACTAGTGCTATCAACATCTCCAAGAACCTGGTGATGCATTCTAGAACGAAGCACATTACTATCCAGTATCATTTCTTAGGAGACAATGTGATGGAAGGTGAAGTAAGGATGGAGTTTGTTCCTACAATAGTGTAGGTGGTTGATATCTTCACTAAACCGCTTCTCAAAGATCAGGTTCCTCAGACAGAAGCTGGGAGTGGTGGTTCTTCTAAAGCATTAGTGGCATTGGGAGAGGGGGAGCAAGTTGCTTGATGTTGCTACCCCCATATTAGATTCAGGGGGAGTCCAATGGTTCCACCCTTTGTTCTTGTTGTCAAAGGGGGAGAGAGTTACTCATCGTAGCTTTAGAGTGTATTAGTGATGAGGTGGTTGTCAACAACTCCAAATGGGGGAGATTGTTATTTTATGATTGTCATTGTTGGCAACCTAACCACGTGGTAGTGATGACGTGGTCAGTTTGGGTGACGTGAATGAAAATGATGATGTGGCAGTGTCCTGTATCACTGGTGAGATAACAGAGTCGCTTGGTATACATGGAGTGGTTTGATACATCCTTAGTAGGTGGTGTGGGTTTCTGGGTCAAAACTGGTAAAATTGACCTATTTATGCCCGGGGGCATTTTTGGTAATAAAAATGACATTTTTTAAAGATCATTTCTTGATAAAAAAGATAGATTGTAATTTACTTAGTCAGTGCATTTGATTTCGTCACATTCTGATACCGTATGAAGAAGTTATAGCATTTGTGGCAGTCGAGGGTAATTTCGATATTGAAGAATTTTTTTTTAAAAGAAGTGTTCTCTATATAACGATACGACAAAAATCCAATCTTTCCAATGGTTCTAATTTCATCGCGTTCCAATTCCGTATGAGAAAGATGCGTCATAGAAAGGTCTAGGGATATTTTGGTCTTTTTACATTACTAAGTCAGATGATCAAACTTCTAAAAATTCATAGATCATCTAGTCACGATTCCAACGCACTTCGTTTCATCTCGATCGGATATCGTATGAAAAAGTTATAAGTGTTTCCGTGAAACTGATTCAAAATTCCAAACCGAAAATTCATCAATTGCTCTCGATGTTGGGTGGATTTTTTGGAATTTATTTTTGAAATTTGAAGGGCTTTTATGTAATTTTAAGATTTTGAGGGTTTGAGTTATAGGGGGTCTTTAAGCACTAAAATATATGGAGACAGGGGCTTGATTGTAATAAAAGAGAGTACGGGTTGTACAATGGAGGGTTCAAATGAAGCCACGTAGGCCTTATTCTCATCTAACGGCTGCTGAGATTTTACGCTGACATGGACAAGATAGATGCTTGCGCATGGGACTTGATTGGTTAGGTGCATAAGCCTTGATGCACTGACGCTACACCTTATCAAGGTATGTTGTGGTGTTTCGCACGTGCATAGAAGGTATATAAAAGATTTCGATCTTAAGGATCTCATGAGATCTGATTAAAGCCATCTTGAAGGATTCGGATCCAATTGTCGATAAGCCTTTCACTTTTGTGAGTGGGAGTCAAGCACCCATAAATTCTAAAAAAGTAACCAATAAAAATCGACAACAAAAAGTGATTGCTAACCGCTGACGTCAACATGACATCATCAGTTGAATCCCTTATTCAAATCGTGGGGCTGAGGTTTACTGTCCGTTATTTTAATCGGACGGTCTTGATTAAAAGATTCTCTTTAATGAGATCTATGGCCAGATTTGCACCCCTGTTGCGCGCGCCACCGGCGTAGCCTACGCCAACCTCCGAAGATTCTATTTTGAGTGTTCTAGTTGGTCTAATTTCAAATTGCCATATCTCCCTCATATTGACTCCGATTTGGGTGATTCAAGTTAGAGATTCTTCATCTCTCCGAGCTCTACACACCAGAGGGAAGAAATAGGTAGAGGGATTGCTGAGGTAGTTGGAAAAATGAGTTGAAGCTCATGGAAGGCTAAGGGTTTGAATGAAAGACTTTCATCCTCTTGCACTTCATCCATAGCCCCCATTAGAGGCTTAGGAAGCTGCTGAAAACTAAGGCAGCAAGCTCTATTGGTTGTTGCTATGAGAAAGAAAAAGAAAATGGAAGAGAAGAGAAGAAGAGGGAAATAAAAAAAAGTTTTTCTCTCTTTGTGTGTGTCTTGAATGCCTCTGAAGAAAGATTTTCTCAAATGCAATTAATGGAGTTTGATGGTTCTTGTTGAGAATACTATTTTTCATTAAAGCTTTATTTATAAGGAAGACTAGAAGAGGAGAAGTAGAGAGAGAGAGAGAGAGGTGTGTGTGTGTGAATGTAAATGCCATTGTTGCTCCATGAAAGTAAAGACAATGAGAAAAGAAAGAAGAAGAAGAAGAAGAAGAAGAATAAGAACCTAGAATTTGATTATTGTGAGTTGCTTCAAGAAATTCAAGTGCCAACCGAGGTTGAAGCATTGGAAGCATCGAGACAACATGGTTGTTGTCTGCATCAAGTGGAAATCGACATTATTATATCTCCGACGGTCACTCCTTGCCAAGGTAACCTCACTTTTGCCAAATTTCCATTATTATAAGTTATTGTAAGTAAGATGCTTGATAAAATGCCTAAGTGATAGTTGTAATCTATTTAGGAAAAATTTGCATGTATGAGTGCTTCACTATAAGGCATTGTTATAAGCCCAATTTTATTTTTTATTGGTGTTCAGTGGATGCTGGACACAGGGGCTATGTGTTTCTTGCTAGTTACAACTACCTAAACCTATTTGCCTTGGGTGCGGCCTCTCAGATCATTCTGAGAAAACTAGGGTGAAAACCTAGCCATTGTATGTCATTGGTGGAAACTGGGAATGTGTTCCTTAGTCAGGTGCACATAATTAGTATTGAGTAAATGCGAGCCCGACAATGGGCATTACTCGCATGTAGGCAATCGTCAAGTACATATTTCTTGTGTTGTGGATGTGTATGCTCAGATTTGTTTTGTGGATTGGAGTGCTTGGCTACGAATGGGTGTGTACATCTGTAGACCTGACCACTTAGTGGTGCAAAGGTGGATGTGCTTATGTTTGTATATGTATGCATGTGATTACCGTGTGATGTTTATGAGACAACTCTAGGTAGCAATACAAGTTATGTGAGGAAGTTCCGCAATAGTAAGAATGGTCAGAGTATACATAGCAGCTCGGGCAGATCAAGAGCTATGTTGTTGAAGTGTAAATAGTGATTGCCACACCAGGGGTATAGCTGGAAAATGAAAAAATATTTGGCACACTAATTCACCCCCCTCTCATAGTCAATCGAGACCCAACAGTTTGTGCCTCAAGTGACTCCTCTCACACAAAAGGTTGTGCCCTGGGAATAGTAATGGCACCTCCACGTGATCTAAGCCTACTTGTAGGAGGAGGAGACTTCTCAACTAAGGACTACTTTCCTTTGTCTTTTGGTGGCATCGTTCTTACACTCACAAGAAAGCCTAGGGTTTCTAGGTTTACACAATAAAAAAGAGAAGAAGAAGAGAAGAGGAAGAATGGATGGACCAAGCAAAGGCCCTAACGCTCTTATACACTTTCACTTACTAATAAGGAATCAATCCACATGGATTTTACACTCCAAATTACCCAATTATTGGGAAGATCATGCCTATAATGGAAAGGGAAGCAAAGGTTCAAAGTAAGGAAGTAAACCTTCATAATCTACTTTAATCCGAGAGAATCTTGGGAGTTCTTTAACAAGGAAGCAATAGCTCACTCTCTAGAGCTCATACGACCAAGGAAGAGAAGGGAAGATGAGTTCAAAAAACCCTTCTTGACCCTACTTAAAAGGTAAGCTCAAAGGTCAATCAGATCCGACATTATCTACGCCCTTGTACCACCTAGAAAATGTTGGCTAAAGCATGGTCGATGCCATCCAATTATAGTCATGTCCCAAAAAAAATAATTGAAAAAGGAAAGGAAAAATGGATGGGGATTTTCCATACCTAGTGGGCCCCATTACATGATAATTTAGAGCAATTCATTCCTCCAAGTGGTAGAAGCGTATTCCATACACCCACCGGATGAAAGCAACAACCAACATCAACAGATAAACATTCGATAGTGAGCCACAGTTCAACCAAGTACTAGAGGAACTTAAAAATGGAATGCAAATCCATATCCCCAGTGGAACCATCACAGCCCTATATCAGACAACTACCCCGAGCAATGATCAAATTCAATCCCCAGTGAAGATACTAACGAGACATTTAAATAGCCCATGCAACGACGCCCTTACAATTTGAGCAGCCCAAGCAAAGAATATGTTCATGGGTCATCTAGGCAATGGCAATGTAAGCATACACATTTAAGCATTCAATTGAGGCTTCAGATAGGTATGCCCTTTAAACAAAACTCGGTGCCATAACCGATACTACCGAAAAGAATTTTCATAATTAAAAAAAAAAAAAAAAAACCTAAGATTTTAAGGACAATACAGCTGCCATTAGTGACTTTTGACATTTTTATCTCTAAGATTTCTGTTCTTAATAACACCCATATATGTTTTAAAATCCCACTTGGTTTTGATTTCAACGATGTTTTAACGACAGGTTGTTTTG
>CM040973.1:14340001-14362869 GCA_022985045.1 Macadamia tetraphylla | reverse complement strand
AAAAAGTAAAAGCTGCGAGGCATCGACGTTATGGTACTCTTCAACCACTCCCAGTACCAGAATGGAAGTGGATAGGATTACAATGGACTTCGTCACCGGACTACCATGTACACCTAAGGGGATGGACACGATATGGGAGATCGTTGATCGGCTTACTAAGACTGCTCATTTCATTCCCATCAAGACCAAGTTCTCTATGGCCAAATTAGCACAACTTTACATGGATAACATAGTGCGCTTGCATGGAGTGCTAGTGAGCATTGTATCAGATAAGGACCCAAGGTTCACTTCCAGATTTTGGAAAAGCTTCCAGCGTGCCTTGGGATCACAATTGAATTTGAGTACTGCTTTCCACCCACAGATCGATGGTCAGTCGGAGCGAACCATACAGATATTAGAAGACATGCTCAGGGCGTGTACAATGGAAATGTGTGGTAGTTGGGAAGAATATATACCCCTTATGGAGTTTGCCTATAACAACAGTTACCAAGCTACAATTGGGATGGCTCCGTATGAGGCATTATATGGTAGGAAGAGCAGAACTCCTCTGTATTGGGATGAGATAGGCGAACGCCGAATGTTAGGACTTGAAATGATACAGATGACTTGTGACAAGGTCGATGTTATTCGAGAACGGATTAAAGCCGCTCAGTCTCGTCAAAAGAGCTATGCAGACACCCGCAGAAAAGACATTGAATTTCATCCAGGAGAAAAGGTATTTCTCAAGATCTCTCCTACTAAAGGGTTGCAAAGGTTTCACAGAAAGGGGAAGTTGAGCCCAAGATACATTGGACCATTTGAGATCTTAGCCCAGGTTGGCTCAGTAGCCTACATGCTAGCTCTGCCACCTTCACTCGGGGATGTTCATAACATATTTCGTGTATCCATGCTAAAGCGATACGTTCATGATCCCTCTCATGTATTACCCGTGGAACCAGAATATCTAGAAGCTAACATGACCTATACAGAGCAACAGGCTGAAATTTTGGACCAAAAGGTGAAGACCCTTTGCAACCGCTCCATTTCCTATGTAAAGGTGCGATGGGCTAATCATTCACTTGAAGAAGCATCTTGGGAGAAAGAGGATGAAATCCAAGCCAAGTACCCTCATCTCTTTGAACAACCAGGTACGCCAATTTCAAGGATGAAATTTTCAGAAAGGGGGTAAATGTAATACCCTACTTCTTAAACCCGGTCTGATTACACGGTTGACCCGGTTTAACCATGCAGGACCCGAACCGGAGAGAGTTAAAGCAGGTTCCTTATGGACTATGATGGCAAGGGTAACCTTAAACACCGGCTGGCTTGACAAGTCCAAGCCAGTGTCAGAAGAGACGGGTATACCCAATCCGTGTACATGCACCTATCATAAGGCCATGTACGGATAAAGCAGGTATGTAGCCATATTTTAAAGCACATACGTATATTATATCTTATGCCAAGAGTGAGATTCGTGCCGAGGGCCAAATTCTGTAAAAAATCTCACTTGTTGGCCAGGTTTTGGCCCTCAGGTGGGCAGACACAGGTGAACGCATCCACCCACCTGAGTGACCCACCCATGTGAATACTTAGTTATTTAAGAAGTATATATAGCATTTATGTTTTTCTTTTTCTTTTCTCATTTATGACACTCGGACGTTGGTGAGAAGAGTAAAGAGGAGAGAGAAAAGAAAGGAAAGAAGAAGAGGAGAGAAGGAAGAGGAAGAAGAGATGGATTTCAGCAGCGTCGAGGCTTGATCTTCCCATTCCGACGCCGGAAGAGTGATCTCCAACACTAGATCTACGTTTAGAGGTGAGCAAAGGCTGGGTTCCTTAAACTTTCACCATACCCAAGTAAAATTCTTGATTTGGGTAGGGTTTCTTGAGATCTTGTAAATCCCCCTTGAGATGATGAATCTAAGGTTTAATAGATGATCTATGTGTTGATTTTGAAGGATTTGAAGAAGTATTTACAAGGTTGGAGAAGTATTGTTGATTTGAAGTGATTTTAGGGTTTTGAAGGAGTTCTTGAGCAAAGAAGGTAAGATGGTTTTCCATTCCTTAAATCTAACCTAGATCTAGGTTAGAACCATCTTATGAGACCTTGAATGTGTGAAGAATGGGTTTGGAAAAGCCCTATTTGAATCCCCAAAGGTTGGAGAAAGTTTGGGAAAAACAGCAGTTTCCCGCCAAGACCGTGGGTCAAACGTGGGCCATTTGGCTCGCCATGGGCACCCACCTGAGAGGGCAGGGCCCTCGGGCCCAAACCGGTGGGCCGCCTGCCGGGCCTTGGGACCTCGGCCCAACGAGGAAGACGACAGGCGACCAGAGGTCGACCACCCCATTTGGCCGTTGGGTCTGACCCTTGAGGGGCGGCCCTCGGGCCCAGGTTACGTTACCGTGGGCACCAAACGGACGGCGCGTTTTAGGCAAACAGATCTTGTCATTGGATCGTGTAATCTTGATCCCAAAGTGGTGCAAACTACCCGCCACTCATGATAGGTTCACCAAACGGTGTTTTGACCGATCTCACCAGCATCGAGCGTGATCCTTGTACACCGAGGTAAGGCGGAGGGCCCATTTGGACTTATTTCAAGGATTGTTTGAATTCATTTAATCAATCTAAGTCTAGCCATGTATCATAAATTCTATGTGATTAGTCATCCTCACATTGCTATGCATGGGGTCTGTGTTTATTTCTAATTCCAAGGGGATGATATGCTTATGTGGTGAATGTTGACACCATTGTACATGATGCATTAATGATTAATACCGTAGTCGCTTGAAACACTACATTAGTGGGTGGATGGGACTGTGGCATTATTCAATCGAATTGTTTGTCATTAGAGCATGCATTAGATTATCAAT
Source organism: Macadamia tetraphylla (assembly GCA_022985045.1). Classification (NCBI taxonomy): domain Eukaryota; kingdom Viridiplantae; phylum Streptophyta; class Magnoliopsida; order Proteales; family Proteaceae; genus Macadamia; species Macadamia tetraphylla. The sequence goes on along the minus strand of CM040973.1, from coordinate 14,360,022 downwards.
TCCCTGATAGTGCACCCCCTTGCATATAGCATGGGTTAAGTGTTTTTCCTTTGGGAAGAAGCAGTGGTCACGATTGTGGTCATTGTGGTGGTTAGACATTAGCCCGATGGTCATTAGAACAAGAACCCGATAGTATATTCAAGAGGGTCAATCGTACTGCTTTTAAATTGCTGGAGTCAGAACCTTTAATTTCTGTCATTTATTTATGTTGAGAGCTGATGGTTGGCATGTTTTACTTTTTCGAGTACTCACGGTGGGCCTTCTCCGACAGCCCTATGGGTGTATCGTAGGATGAAATTCACGGCTCGTACCCGGAGTATACGTGCACTGTGGTTGTAGTAGCACTAAACCAAAGACTTAGTAATGTTTCTTAGGTGGATGTGATTTAAAATGTATTGCATAGCATATAGTGCATACGGTTGTGATTTGTTGTGTGGACTGCTGTGTGGTCCATCTTTCCACTTACTGAGCTAGTGAGCTCATCCCATATGTGCACCTCTTTTAGATGATTTTACAAGTCATCAACCAGATGAGCACGGGGCGGGTCCCACAGTTGAGTTCCCTGAAGAGGACTGGTGGGTCCCTGAGGAGTTAGAGCACGGCACTGATTGCTTGTGTGATAGTTGTGCTGCGGGACTGCAGTTTTGATGCTGAGCTGAGCTCTACCTCCTAATACCGATCTGAACCTTGTTTTGATACCTAGCTCTACTTGAATCGGGTTGAGCTCACCTCCGATACCAGTAGCCCTACTTCAATAATCGAATGAAATGACTGATTTTTATGATTCCTTTTGTGTACTTGATATGTGAATTGTACTCCTATTGTGTAAATATCATGCCTTCGGGCCCACATGTATTTAACTATTATATCATAATTCGGGTATCAAGTATTATGGGAATATTCACAGGTAAACCAAGTCTTCCGCTGAACTGATGAGCTCTTTCTTAATTATGTGTATGTGGGTAGAAATCTGACGATGATCTCGGCAGTTTGGGTTAACCGGTGTTAACCCGATCACTGGCCCGGTTCTGTGTGAACGGGGTATGACATTATCTGTCATAGCCCAACCGGTATGGCCCATATCCCCATCTGGGGTGTTCTGTATAGCTTAACTCCGTCGCACGATGTGATGTGGCTCCACCTCTCCTAACACTGCAATTTGTTCCAAGAGAGCATTGACACTCACCAAATCTGAAGCAAAAGACACTCGTTGCTTCTTTCCAGACTTGCACTTGTTCATCGTCTGAACCACCTACAATACATGTTGTCCATATGTACATATTGCTCGAGTTCCAATAGTAGCTCCACTTGTTTCTATACTTCCTACAAATCTATAAAAACTCCCATCTATCTGATTTACTTGACCTGTGCCTTCCGTGTCAACCATCAACCTTTAACAAAATTACCATTGATTTTTCACGAACTTGCATAAACTATGCCAATGGAAAGGAATCTGCCCGATCCGTCTATTTCATTGTTTCGGAATGCTGAAAACCTTAGGACAATCGACTCGTATATACCTCGCACAAAATCAGAATTTCTTTACAAAACCAAACCCATACCATATCGACTTGGAAATATATATATATATATATTAAAATAGAAATTCCAATGTATGAACTACTAACCTTTTTCAATGCTCTTCGCAAAGTGATTAATACAATCACTTTCAATTTTTTTTTTTAAACCTCAGGAGAAAAAAAAAAAAAAAACAAGAGAAACGTACAGTATTATACACACAACTTTTACTTTTTTTTTGTTCTCCTGGGGCATCATGCCCACTTTTCTCCTTTTATTTCCCTCTTTCACTGTATACACAACCCTTCTCTCTTGAAACCGTGGGTGAAATTCACTCTTTTTGTAAACTCTCTTACGATCTATCTCCGTCGCACGAACTTTACCTTCTTTTTTCTTCCTTTCCTATCGTGCATTCTATGAGGACCAGGAAAAGTATCATGTGCCTCCTTCGCCTCCTTTGATATTTTTTCCAATGATCTTTATTGACTAGGAGTCGCCACCTAGATTAGGGTCTAGTACCCATCTAATTAAAATTGAAATAGAAATGACTCCATCTAAACTGTCTAACTATGGGTTAGAGTTTGTGTTATGTTATAGTCTGAGAAAGGGATTAGGTATCTCAGTCCAACTAGTAAAAACCAGACTTCAACCCTAAGTTTATACACAAATTATTGAATATGCCATCTAGGTTTTGAGTTTTGAGTACAAACAAGCATTATAATCACACAAATTAATAGAGAAAAGTTTTGTGAGAAAATCAGGGAATATGCATTTAGGAAGTCTACAATGCGAGATTTTATTGAAAAGACACCTCAGATTCTACATTGGCTAGCAAGGAAGTAAATCCGATAAAAATAGTAAATAAAACTTAAAAAAAAAAAGAAAAAAAAGAGAAAGATTATGACCTAATCTACAATTTTTAAGAAGGAACCTTTGTGAAAAACCTTATGACAAGTCATATAACTAGTCGCACTTCACTTTTGTCCCCAGAGCGAGTTGTGCTAAAGAAAATACAATAACCAAGAGTGTAAAACTCGAATGAAGATCTAAAATGAAAAAGAAAGATGACGCCTCACAACCTTTGTGAAATATGTTTTGGGGTTTGGGAAAGGGGGTGTGTTGAGGTATGTCCAAGACAAGCTCAAATTGATAAGAAGTTTCGTAACAGTTCCTCATGATTCCAGCTCATGAATCTTGGTGGCTTTGACTGAAGTTCTCAGGTATGTGTCCATAGGATTGTGTGGGATCAACAAAATGTAAGAGGGGTCATGTATTTATAGTTGAGGAGGCTCCTTGGCCAACAAGGTGTGTGAAGCTTCCAAATAAGGGTGTGATTTCCTTCCTTGCTTAGAGAGAGATTTGAGTCTATTTATGGGAAATGCATATTCCCATGGGGTGTGAAAAATTAATAAATTTATCATATTTGTTTCCAAAGTATTCTAGCTATCCTAGGCCTTAGTGTGTATCTAGGTACGTATCTTGGGTGTGAAGTATGAGATTTGGTCGAGATATGGTAAACAATTCACCAAATCCCTACAAAATCGCAGCAACCAGTAAAATATGCTCTCTAGCCAACATATTTGACATTTGGCCGACATCGGCTTGGGAGAAAATGACATCGGTTATAGAGCACTTGACGTCTGCTTGAGTTAGTATAACTTTGGCTTGAGTTAACTCAGGGGGTATGGTCCAATTAGATTTTTGATTAAATTTTGGACCGGTCGTGGTTCATCGGGGCGCCTTGGTCAATTTTAAGTATGTCAAAGCCATTAACCATTTTTTAAAACATTTTTTGTCTTTTTTAAAACCATCCCATACTTGATAGGAAGAAAAAATACAATGCCTTGGTATGTCAGAAGATCTCGACCTTAAATACATCGTCCCTTGGCATCTCAAGGGGGTTCCCAACTCATCATTGCACATCTCTTCCAGGGGTGACAAAATGCGGCATCTAAAAAATGCCCCTCTTTGACTAAGGTTGTGAAATATTTGAAAGTCAAAGAGGACACTTCGTCGGGTGAGAAAAATGTTTCAGTACTGTGCTCATGATACTAATGTAAACATATGCTAAAATCTCCAAAACGACACTGTATCGGTTAAAACATCATTGAAATCAAAACCAAGTGGGGTTTTAAAACATATATGGGATGTTATTAAGAACCGAGAAATATTAGAGATAAAAATGTCAAAAGTCACTAATGGCAGCTGTATTGTCCTTAAAATCTTAGGTTTTTTTTTTTTTTTAATTATGAAAATTATCCAACAGTATCGCTTATGGCACCCCGAGTTTTGTTTAAAGGGGCATACCTATACGAAGCCTCCAATTGTATGCTTAAATGTGTATGCTTACACTGCCATTGCCTAGATGACCCGGCATGAACATATTACTATTGCTTGGGCTGCTCAAATTGTAAAGGACGTCATTGCATGGGCTATTTAAATGTCTCGTTAGTATCTTCACTGGGGATTGAATTTGATCATTGCTCGGGGTAGTTGTCTGATATAGGGCTGTGATGGTTCCACTGGGGATATGGATTTGCATTCCATTTTTAAGTTCTTCTAGTACTTGGTTGAACTGTGGCTCACTATCGAATGTTTATCTGTTGATGTTGGTTATTGCTTTCATCCGGTGGGTGTATGGAATACGCTTCTACCACTTGGAGGAATGAATTGCTCTAAATTATCATGTAATGGGGCCCACTAGGTATGGAAAATCCCCATCCATTTTTCCTTTCCTTTTTCAATTTTTTTTTTTTTTTTGGGACATGACTATAATTGGATGGCATCGACCATGCTTTAGCCAACATTTTCTAGGTGGTACAAGGGTGTAGATAATGTCTGATCTATAATTGACCTTTGAGCTTACCTTTTAAGTAGGGTCAATAAGGGTTTTTTGAACTCATCTTCCCTTCTCTTCCTTGGTCGTATGAGCTCTAGAGAGTGAGCTATTGCTTCCTTGCTAAAGAACTCCCAAGATTCTCTCGGATTAAAGTAGATTATGAAGGTTTACTTCCTTACTTTGAACCTTTGCTTCCCTTTCCATTATAGGCATGATCTTCCCAATAATTGGGTAATTTGGAGTGTAAAATCCATGTGGATTGATTCCTTATTAGTAAGTGAAAGTGTATAAGAGCGTTAGGGCCTTTGCTTGGTCCATCCATTCTTCCTCTTCTCTTCTTCTTCTCTTTTTTATTGTGTAAACCTAGAAACCCTAGGCTTTCTTGTGAGTGTAAGAACGATGCCACCAAAAGACAAAGGAAAGTAGTCCTTAGTTGAGAAGTCTCCTCCTCCTACAAGTAGGCTTAGATCACGTGGGGGTGCCATTACTATTCCTAGGGCACAACCTTTTGTGTGAGAGGAGTCACTTGAGGCACAAACTGTTGGGTCTCGATTGACTATGAGAGGGGGGTGAATCAGTGTGCCAAATATTTTTTCATTTTCCAGCTGTACCCCTGGTGTGGCAATCACTATTTACACTTCAACAGCATAGGCTACTGATGCTGCCCAGAGCTGCTATGTATACTACTGACCATTCTTACTATTGCACGGAACTTCCTCACATAACCTGTATTGCTACCTAGAGTTGTCTCATAAACATCACACGGTAATCACTGTCGCATACATATACAAACATAAGCACATCCACACTGCACCACTAAGTGGTCAGGTCTACCAGATGTACACACCCATTCTGTAGCCAAGCACTCCAATCCACAAAACAAATACGAGCATACACATCCACAACACAAGAAATATGTACTTCGGCCAGTTGCCTACATGCACGGAGTAATGCCCATTGTCAGGCTCAGCATTTACTCAATACTAATTATGACTGCACCCACAGCTAAGGGAACACATTCCCAGTTTCCACCAATGACATACAATGGCTAGGTTTTCACCCTAGTTTTCTCAGAATGATCTGAGAGGCCGCACCCAAGGCAAATAGGTTTAGGTAGTTGTAACTAGCAAGAAACACATAGCCCCTGTGTCCAGCATCCACTGAACACCAATAAAAAATAAAATTGGGCTTATAACAATGCCTTATAGTGAAGCACTCATACATGCAAATTTTTCCTAAATAGATTACAACTCTCACTTAGGCATTTTATCAAGCATCTTACTTACAATAACTTATAATAATGGAAATTTGGCAAAAGTGAGGTTACCTTGGCAAGGAGTGACCGTCGGAGATATAATAATGTCGATCTCCACTTGATGCAGACAACAACCATGTTGTCTCGATGCTTCCAATGCTTCAACCTCGGTTGGCACTTGAATTTCTTGAAGCAACTCACAATAATCAAATTCTAGGTTCTTTCTTCTTCTTCTTCTTCTTCTTTCTTTTCTCATTGTCTTTACTTTCATGGAGCAACAATGGCATTTACATTCACACACACACACACACACTCCTCTCTCTCTCTCTCTACTTCTCCTCTTCTAGTCTTCCTTATAAATAAAGCTTTAATGAAAAATAGTATTCTCAACAAGAACCATCAAACTCCATTAATTGCATTTGAGAAAATCTTTCTTCAGAGGCATTCAAGACACACACAAAGAGAGAAAAACTTTTTTTTATTCCCCTCTTCTTCTTTTCTCTTCCATTTTCTTTTCTTTCTCATAGCAACAACCAATAGAGCTTGTCCTTAGTTTTCAGCAGCTTCCTAAGCCTCTAATGGGGCTATGGATGAAGTGCAAGAGGATGAAAGTCTTTCATTCAAACCCTTAGCCTTCCATGAGCTTCAACTCATTTTCCAACTACCTCAGCAATCCTCTACCTATTTCTTCCCTCGTGTGTAGAGCTTGAGAGATGAAGAATCTCTAACTTGAATCACCCAAATCGGAGTCAATATGAGGAGATATGGCAATTTGAAATTGGACCAACTAGAACACTCAAAATAGAATCTTCGGAGGTTGGCGTAGGCTACGCCGGTATGCCGAACAGGGTGCAAATCTGGCCATAGATCTCATTAAAGAGAATCTTTTAATCAAGACCGTCCGATTAAAATAACGGACAGTAAACCTCAGCCACACGATTTGAATAAGGGATTCAACTGATGATGTCATGTTGACATCAGCGGTTAGCAATCACTTTTTGTTGTCGATTTTTGATTGGTTACTTTTTTAGAATTTATGGGGGCTTGACTCCCACTCACAAAAGTGAAAGGCTTATCGACAATTGGATCCGAATCCTTCAAGATGGCTTTAATCAGATCTCATGAGATCCTTAAGATCGAAATCTTTTATATACCTTCTATGCACGCGCGAAACACCACAACATACCTTGATAAGGTGTAGCGCCAGTGCATCAAGGCTTATGCACCTAACCAATCAAGTCCCATGCGTAAGCATCTATCTTGTCCATGTCAGCGCAAAATCTCAGCAGCCGTTAGATGAGAATAGGGCCTACATGGCTTCATTTGAACCCTCTATTGTAAAACCCCGACTCTCTTTTATTACAATCAAGCCCTGTCTCCATATATTTTAGTGCTTAAAACCCCTATAACTAAAACCCCTCAAAATCTTAAAATTACATAAAACCCCTTCAAATTTCAAAAATAAATTCCAAAAAATCCACCCAACATCGAGAGTAATTGATGAATTTTCGGTTTGGAATTTTGAATCAGTTTCACGGAAACACTTATAACTTTTTCATACGATATCCGATCGAGATGAAACGAAGTGCATTGGAATCGTGACTAGATGATCTACGAATTTTTAGAAGTTTCGATCATCTGACTTAGTAATTTAAAAAGACCAAAATATCCCTAGGCCTTTCTAATGACGCATCTTTCTCATACGGAATCGGAACGCGATGAAATTAGAACCATTGGAAAGATTGGATTTTTGTCGTATCGTTATATAGAGAACACTTCTTTTAAAAAAAATTCTTCAATATCGAAATTATCCTCGACTGCCACAAATGCTATGACTTCTTCATACGGTATCAAAATGTGACGAAATCAAATGCACTGACTAAGTAAATTACAATCTATCTTTTTTATCAAGAAATGATCTTTAAAAAATGTCATTTTCATTACCAAAATGCCCCCGAGCATAAATAGGTCAATTTTACCAGTTTTGACTCAGAAACCCACACCACCTACTAAGGATGTATCAAACCACTCCATGTATACCAAGCGACTCTGTTATCTCACCAGTGATACAGGACACTGCCACATCATCATTCTCATTCACGTCACCCAAGCTGACCACGTCATCACTACCACGTGGCTAGGTTGCTAACAATGACAACCATAAAACAACAATCTCCCCCATTTGGAGTTGTTGACAACCACCTCATCACTAATACACTCTAAAGCTACGATGAGTAACTCTCTCCCCCTTTGACAACAAGAACAAAGGGTGGAACCATTGGACTCCCCCTGAGTCTAATATGGGGGTACCAACATCAAGCAACTTGCTCCCCCTCTCCCAATGCCACTAATGCTTTAGAAGAACCACCACTCCCAGCTTCTGTCTGAGGAACCTGATCTTTGAGAAGCGGTTTAGTGAAGATATCAACCACCTACACTATTGTAGGAACAAACTCCATCCTTACTTCACCTTCCATCAGATTGTCTCCTAAGAAATGATACCGATAGTAATGTGCTTCGCTCTAGAATGCATCACGGGTTCTTGGAGATGTTGATAGCACTAGTATTGTTACAATATAGTGGCACTATCTACTCAACCTCCACACTCAGATCCTTCAACATCGGCTTCATCCACAACACATGTGTATAACAAGATGAGTCGAATGTATTCTCCTCTGCATTGAAAGAAAGATGACTCTTGCTTCTTATTGTGCCATGCCACCAAGTGCTCCCTAAATAGAATGCACCACCACTAGTACTCTTCCGCATCCACACATCCAGCCCAATTTGCATCTGAAAAAGTTGACAAACTGAAGTTCTTGATCTTGGATACCATAACCAAACTCACTAGTCCCTTTCGGATATCTAAAATTCTCTTCATCCCACGTTTTCCTTTTGGTCCTGTTTGGAATTTGGCTACTATGCACACAGCTAGTAAGATGTCAGGCCTACTAGCTGTTAGATATAATAAGCTACCAATCATTAACCTATATGAGGTGTGGTCAACTGATGGAGAGTTATCTTCCTTGCTCAACTTACATCCAGTCATCATAGGTGTACTAATTAGCTTGCAATCCTCCATGGTGAATCTCTTCAACATCTCCCTCACATACTTGGACTGAGATATGAAGATACCTTCCTTCTTTTAACTAATTTGTAAACCTAAGAAGAATAATAGTTCACCCAACATGGACATCTCAAACTCATCTTGCATCCTCATTACACAATCTCTGCACAACTCATCTTTGTGACCCCCAAAGATTATATCATCTACATACACAACCACTAAAAGCTGACTGTTTTCTTCAGTTCCTATGTAGAGATTACTATCCACTAAGCCTTTCTTGAAACTCAACTTGCACAAGTAAGAGTCCAATATGGAGTACCATGCCCTTAGAGCTTGTTTCAAACCATACAATTCCTTCTTCAATCGCACACAAGAGTGGAGTCCTCACTCAACTGAAACCCATCAGACTGCTCTATGTAAACCTTCTCTTGTAAGTTTCAATTTAGAAAAGCTGATTTGCCATCCATCTGATAGACCTTGAACCCCCTGTACACTGACAAAGCTAAGAACATTCTGATAGCTTCAAGTCTTGCCACAGGAGCAAAAGTTTCCTCAAAATCAATGCCTTCCACTTAACCACTTTCCCTCTTAGACTTCAGTATCAAAGAACTATAACATCTCCCTTTAAAGTAATCTCTCCCCAGTGTGGGATACAAGCATCTATAGGAGTTCCCATACGCATCTTTCCAATCCTACAGATGTGAGAGTTCAAACTACATAGGAGTGCCCATACGCATCTTCCCAATCCTATAAGTTGAAATCTCAATTACTTAACTGACCTCATATCTGCTTCAACACTGCTCATCAGATTAGTGTTGCCTCGACTGGATATATATCATCAACTACAAATTACAGTACACAACTGCTCAACTCATTAGCTTCCTGTCATAAATCTCTACATCTAGTCAACATATCATTCTCTCTATCACTAGTGCTGAAATATTTAGCTCTGTCAAAGTCAAACAATCACCATGATCACACAAAACTACACTCTAACAACTACCACTAAGATTGATTCTAACTAAATCTCTGACCCATACTGATACATACAAAAGCTAATTATTGGCTGCCATACTCACAACTGTATACCTCTAACCATCATTGACATCCTCAGCCATTCTGCCCTCTAACTGACACTGAACTAGACATCTAGTGATTGCTCTATCAAGATGTAAATACTCAAGAGAACTACACTAAGTTTCAACTGATGTCTCTAATCTAAGCACTATTGCAAGAACTTTACTATCATAATCTGAGTCATGCTGGGGACACTTATATCCATCTAGTGAGCTCCCCCATTCTTGTGCACCTGAGTACACCTAGTGCCTGGGAGGTGTGTCCACCCTATACCTTGTCTAGGTGGTGTGAGGGTTGTGACTTTGACTGCACACACCTCTATGTGCTTCTCTCTTCAAACTAACTGACCACTTGCCTTGTTCATATTTATTTGCTTCTCACCAGAAGCTTTCCTACTACTCTGTTTTCCTTTCTGCTCACTTACTGACTTCTTCAATCTCCGCCTCTATCCAACCAACTCAATTGTAGACCTCTCGGTTACCTTTCTAATCGATAGTCTTCCTTTCTGAATCATTCCGGCACAATTGTAGAACTGACATCTCCCTTTGTTTTCCAGATTCTGTTTATTGTTGTCTCGACCTTTTGTATAACCTTCACTTTCCATGCACTATACAAAGCCACTTGAGACTTACCACTAGATTGTGACTGATGCTTCTTATATTGCCTTTCATTGACTTGCCTTCTACCACCACTTATTAACTTTCTGGTTCTAGAGATCTGATAGTCTCTCTCCTTTTGTACAAGCTGAGGGGAGAGCACTGCTTTGCAATGCTTGGCCTAATGTCCATTTGGTGGTATCTAAGACATTCTACTAGTTGTCTACCCAATGATACTATAGAAATTCTCCCTCCATAGATGAAATCTAATATAGATATACACTCTGCTCACCTATGCCTATACCCACTGCACCTGTGGCAATACCCATGAAAATATGACTGCATCATTGGTAACTACCTATGCAAGTTGGGTGAAGCATAATGTCTGTTGGTGGGAGCCATCTAACTCTACCTGGGAATCATCTGCATAGGCCTCTGATAATTGAACTTGTTGAACCTGCCATGCTCAACTGGTCTTTGCTGGTAACTCTGTCATAACCACCAACTCTGATTATATTCCCTATTTGAACTGTTTGTTCGCCTTTATCTCTACTCTTTGTTTCTTATGGACAACCTCCACTTTGTACCTGATGTGTAGGAGATCTCATCCCACTATTATGTTTCTTCTCTCTCTTCCTCTGTCTCCTCTGAGCTCTTTTTTATGTTTTTCCTGTAGTCTGTCTCTATGGTCTGATCTCCACTGTCTCTATAGCTTTCCCTGATGACTCACCCGGCTCTATTATAGAACTAGAGCTGATGATGGATAGTCTTTGACATTCTGCAGACTGAGCTAGATGTCTATCCATCTCTGCAACCACAGGTGGAGTGGCTGAATGTCTCCTCTGCAACTCATCCAACTATATTTGTAGTGAAATGATCTCTGCTTCTAATTTTTTTATTGAACTTCATAAAATCATTTGAAATTTCATTACCTCTTTCAATCACTTGAGATTGCACATCTATTTTCTCTCTCAAAGCTAAGTTCTCTTACTCAAGCCTAGTACACACCTCACTTTTCTTTCTCAGTTGATCTTCAAGAGATTTTATAATCTGAGGGTCATTTCTAGACTCCATCATCTTTGAGATACAAGAAGCATCAAGCTCTGACAATTGTGCTCTCAACATGGTGACTGCCTCTTCAAGGATTCTACATCTCTCATCTTTATTGATGACTTGTGTTTCTAATGTTACAATAATGAAGTTGCACTCCTTCATATGTGTTTTCAAATCAATGCTTATCTCATCCTGAGTTGTAGTAATATGTGCCTCAACACACTAAGATCCACTAGTGTAGCACTCATCTGTACATTTGCTTTCAACCTCTAATGTGGACTCTGATATAGCTGGCTCACCTCCATATAGGTTGTGTAATCTCTCCCACATCACCTCAGCTGATATGCATGAACTGACTTTGACACTCATACTGTCTGTTAATCCATCCAAAATGATTTCTCTAACCCTAGAGTTAATACTAGAGTCTACACTCCCAGTAGCCACTACACTCCATAGATCTTACCACAATGAACCAATATGTGACTTGATCAACTTCCTCCAAAAGATAAAATCTGACTCATTAAAAATAGAAGCTCTAGAAGTAGACTTACTGAATCAAACACCTGATGCCTTCTTCAACCAACTTGATCACTCTGAGCTGTTTAAGCTACCTCTAGAGCCCTAGCTCTGATACCAATTGTTGGGTCCCAATTGACATTGAGAGTGGGGGTGAATCAGTGTGCCAAATATTTTTTTATTTTTCAGCTGTACCCCTGATGTGGCAATCACTATTTACACTTCAATAGCACAGTCTAATGATGCTGCCCTGAGCTGCTATGTATATTACTGACCATTCTTACTGTTGCATAGAACTTACTCACATAACCTGTATTGCTGCCTAGAGCTGTCTCATAAACCTCACATAGTAATCACTGTCACATACATAAACAGTCGTATACATATCCACACCGCACCACCAGGTGGTCAGGTCTACCAGATGTACACACCCATTCTGTAGCCAAGCACTCCAATCCACAATACAAATACGAGCATACACATCCACAATACAAGAAATACATGCTTTGGTCGGTTGCCTATATACACGGAGTAATACCTACTGTCGGACTCAGTATTTACTCAATATTAATTATAACTGCACCCACAGCCAAGGGAACACATTCCTGATTTCCACCAATGACATACAATGGCTAGGTCTTCACCCTAGTTTTCTCAAAATGATATGAGAGGCCACACCCATGCCAAATAGGTTTAGGTAGTTGTAACTACCAAGAAAAACATAGCCCCTATGTCCAGCACCCACTAAACTCCAATAAAAAATAAAGTTAAGCTTATAATAATGCCCTATAGTGAAGCACTCATATATGCAAAATTTTTCCAAATAGACTACAACTGTCACTTAGGTATTTTATCAAATATCTTTTCTATAACGATTATAATAATGAAAATTTGGCAAAAGTGAGGTAACCTTGGTAAGGAGTAACCGTCGGAGATGTAATAATGTTGATCTCCACTTGATGCGGACCATAATCACATTGTCTTGAGGCCGCCAATGGTTCAACCCTGGCTGGCACTTGGGTTTCTTGAAGCAACTCACAACAACCAAATTCTAGGTTCTTCTTCTTTTTTCTTTTCTCCTTGTCTTTACTTTCATGGAGCAATAATGGCATTCACATTCACACATACACACTCCTCTTTCTCTCTTGCTACTTCTCCTCTTCTAGTCTTCCTTGTAAATAAAGCTTTAATGTAAAATAGTATTCTTAACAAGAATCATCAAACTCTATTAATTGGATTTGAGAAAATATTTCTTGAGAGGCATCAAGACACACACAAAGAGAGAGAAAAACTTCTTCTTTATTTCCCTCTTCTTCTCTTCTCTTCCATTTTCTTTTTCTTTCTCTTGGCAACAACCAATAGAGCTTGTAGCCTTGGTTTCCAGCAGCTTCCTAAGCCTCTAATGAGGGCTATGGATGAAGTGCAAGAGGATGAAAGTCTTTCATTCAAACCCTTAGCCTTCCACGAGCTTCAACTCATTTTTCTGACCACCTTAACAACCCCTCTGGCTGATTTCTTCCCTCTGATGTGTAGATCTTAGAGAGATGAAGAATCTCCAACTTGAATCACCCAAATCGGAGTTAAGATGAGGGAGATATGGTAATTTGAAGTTGGACCAACCGAACACTCAAAATGGAATCTTGAGGTTGGCGAGGCTACGTCGGTGGTGCGCATAGCAGGGTGCAAATCTAGCCGTAGATCTCATTAAAGAGAATCTCTTAATCTGGACCACCCGATTAAAATAACGGATAGTAAATCTCAACCACATGATTTGAATAAGGGAGTCAATTGATGATGTCATGTTGACGTCAGCGATCAACAATCACTTTTTGTTGTCGATTTCTGATTGGTAACTTTTTCAGATTTTAAGGGAGCTTGTCTCCCACTCAAAAAAGTGAAAGGCTTATCGACCATTGGATCCGAATCCTTCAAGATGGCTTTAATCAGATCTCATGAGATCCTTAAGATCGGAATCTTTTATATACCTTCTGTGCACGTGCCAAAAACCACAACATACCTTGATAAGGTGTAGCCCCAAAGGCATCAAGGCTTATGCACCTAACCAATCAAGTCCCACACACAAGCATCTATCTCATCCATGTCAGCACAAAATCTCAAGAGCTTAGATGAGAATAAGGCCTACGTGGCTTCATCTGAACCCTCCATTGTACAACCCATACTCTTTTTATTACAATCAAGCCCTCCTGCATATATTTTAGTGCTTAAATATCCCCTGCAACTTAGACTTTCAAAATCTTGAAATTACACAAAAGCCCTTCAAATTTTAAAAATAAATTCCGAAAAATCCACCCAACACCGAGGGCAACTGATGAATTTTCGGTTTGGATTTTTGAATTAGTTTCACAGAAACACTTATAACTTTTTCATACGATATCCGATCGAGATGAAACGAACTACGTTGAAACCGTGACTGGATGATCTACGATTTTTAGAAGAATCTAATTATTTGAAATAGCAATGTAAAAAGACCAAAATGCCCCTAGACCTCTCCAATGACGCATCTTTCTCATACGGAATCGGAACGCGATAAAATCAGAACCATTAGAAAGATTGGATTTTTGTCGTGTCGCTACATGGAGAACACTTCTTTTAAAAAAAAAATTCTTTAATACTAAAATTGCCCTCGATTGCCATAAATGCCATAACTTCTTCATACGGTATCGGAATGTGACGAAATCAAATACACTAGACTAAGCAAACTATAATATATCTTTTTTCATCAAGAAATGATCTTTCAAAAATATTATTTTCATTACCAAAAATGCCTCCGAGCATAAATAGGTCAATTTTTACCAGTTTTGACCTAAAAATCTGCACCACCTACTAAGGATGTATTAAACCACTCCATGCATACCAAGCGGCTCTGTTATTTCATCGGTGACACTGGACACTGCCATGTCATCATTTCCATTCATGTCACCCAAACTGGCCATGTCATCACCGTCACGTGGTCGGTTTGCCAACAAGTACAACCATAAAACAACAATCTCCCCCTTTGGAGTTGTTGGCAACCACCTCATCACTAATACACTCCAAAGCTATGATGAGTAACTCTCTCCTCCTTTGACAACAAGAACAAAGGGTGGAACCATTGGACTCCCCCTGAGTCCAATATGGGGGTAGCAACATCAAGCAACTTGCTCCCCCTCTCCCAATGCCACTAATACTTTGGAAGAACCACCACTCTCAGCTTCTATTTGAGGAACTCAAACTGATCTTTAGGAAGCGGTTTAGTGAAGATATCAGCCACCGGCACTGCTGTGGGAACAAACATCATCCTTACTTCACCTTCCATCACCTTGTCTCTTAAGAAATGATACCGGATAGCAATGTGCTTCATTCTAGAATGCATCACCGGGTTCTTAGAGATGTTGATAGCACTAGTATTGTCACAATATAGTGGCACTTCTTGCTCAACATCCACACTCAGATCCTTCAACATCTGCTTCATCCACAACACATGTGTACAAAAAGATGTAGCTGCAATGTATTCTGCCTCTGCAGTTGAAAGAGAGACTGACTCTTGCTTCATCGCATGCCACCAAGTCTGCTCCCTAAATAGAATGCACCACCACTAGTACTCTTCTGCATCCACACATCCACCCAATCTGATCAAAAGTCGATAAACGAAGTTCTTCGGATATCATAACCTAAACTCACTAGTCCCTTTCAGATATCTAAAAATTCTCTACATTGTTGCCACGTGTGTCTCTTTTGGTCCTGCTTAGAATTTAGCTACCATACACAGCTTGTAAGATGTCAGGCCTATTAGCTGTCAGATATAATAGGCTACCAATCATTGACCTATATGAGGTGTGGTCAACTAATGGAGGGTTATCTTCCTTGCTCAACTTACATCCAGTCATCATAGGTGTACTAATTGGCTTGCAATCCTCCATGGTGAATCTCTTCAACATCTCCCTCACATACTTAGACTGAGATATGAAGATACCTTTGCTCTTCTAACTAATCTATAAACCCAAGAAGAATAACAGTTCACCCAACATAGACATCTCAAACTCATCTTGCATCCTCATTGCACAATCTCTGCACAACTCATCTTTGTGACCCCCAAAGATGATATCATCTACTTACACAACCACTACAAACTGACTACTTTCTTCAGTTCTGATATAGAGATTACTATCCACTAAGCCTTTCTTGAAACCCAACTTGCACAAGTAAGAGTCCAATATAGAGTACCATGCCCTTAGAGCTTGTTTCAAATCATACAATTCCTTCTTCAATCGCACACAAGAGTGGGGTCCTCTGTCACACACCGTTCACAGAGAAACGGACCGGTGACCGGGTTAACTCGTTAACCCAAACTCGCCAGGATCATCTCGACATAAGACCAACCACAAAGATACACACATCTAAGATCAATGTTCAAAAGTTCAGTGGAAGACTTAATTTTCTTGTAAATACCCCCAATATACTTGATACCCAAATTGTATTACATAGATAAATACATGTGGGCCCGCAAGCATGATATTTACACAAAAGAATAACAATTCATGTATCAAGTACACAAAAAGGGGTCATCAAAAGAATAAAAAAGTAAAACCCTATATGGCGTCACTGCTGTGGTCCCACAGCACAGCCCTCGCACGTGCAATCCGTACCGTGCTCATATTCCTTGGGGACCCACCAATCCTCTTCGAGGAATTCAACTGTGGGGCCCGACCCTTGATCTTTAAGCTGGTGACCTGCAAAATCATCTAAAAGAGGTGTACACGTGGGATGAGCTCACTAGCTCAGTAAGTGAAAAGGACCACACAACAGTCCACACAACAATCACAACTATATGCACTATATGCTATGCAATTCACTTTTAATCACATCCACTTAAACAACATTACTAAGTCTTTGGCTTAGTGCTACTACAACCATAGTGCGCGTATACTCCGGGTACGAGCTGCGAACTCCATCCCGTGATACGCCCATAGGGCTGTCGGAGAAGGCCCACCATGAGTACTCGAAAAAGTAAAGCATGTCGACTACCGGCTCTCAACATAAAAGTAAATGATAGAAAATAAAGGTGCTGACTCCAGCAATTTAAAAGCAGTACGATTGGCCATCTTGAATATACCACTGAGGTTGCCGACAATCCTAATGACCAGCCAGGCGTATGTCTAACCGCCACAGTGACCCGACAACCGCGACCACTGCTTCCCCCCAAATTGTAACCCAACATCTCAATCCCTGTTGGGAAGGGTCGTAGCACGGGAAGATGATAATCCTAAGCCGCATGCTCCTATATGACATAGTACGATTGCATAGTGCCATCGCATCCCATTCCACAGGCCACCAATGCACTCGTTTTCAAGCCAATTACGACATCTAGTCTAATAATGCATCATGCACAATGATCATATCATTCATCACATAAGCACATCATCATTTAGCATTGAGAAAGTAAAACACAACACACATGTCACAATCATATGAGGATGGCTAAGCTACACATAATTTACATGATGACATGGCTAGTCTAGATATAATTTAAATGAATGTCAAACAAGCCTTAAAATAAGGCCAAACGTCCTCTCCCCACTTACCTGTTGTGTACAAAGACTCACGCCCGGTACGGGTGAGATCCGACGCGAGAAACGTAAATTTTGGTGAACCTATCATAAGTGAGTGGGGTTAGTATTTCACCACTTTGGGGTCAAAACTAACAAGATTTGATGACAAAATCATGTTTAGAATTATAAAAGTAGGTTGCACGTCCATTTTGGGTCCATTCGGACATAAAAATCACGTTGGGGGCCTCACGGGTGGGTCGGACAGCCCACCTGTCATGGCCCACCGGTCTTCACAGGTGGGCGGGTCGGTCCACCGGTCTTGACCCACCTGTCCTGCACGATGGGCAGGTCGGCCTGTCGATTGGCCCATCGATCAGCCTGCCAATTGGCCCACCAGTCGGCCTGTCGATTTGGGCCCACCGGTCGGCCCCGAGGGCCTACCCTCTCAGGCGGGTGCCCTCAGGAGGGCCGTTTGGCCCACCGGTCTCCGGCCACCTAAGAGGGTGAAAAAATGTCATTTTTCTTGAAACTTTCCCCAGTCTTTGGGGAAACAAATGGGGCATTTTCAAACCCATTTTCCACACATTCAATGTCTCATAAGATGATTCTAACCTAGATCTAAGTTAGATTTAAGGATTGGAAAGCCATCTTACCTTCTTTGCTCAAGAACTCTTTCAAAACCCCAAAAATCACTTCTTAGCTCAAGAAATCACTAATGCTTCTCCAACCTAGTAAACACTTCTTCAAATCCTTCAAAATCAACACATAGACCATCTATCAAACCTTAGATTCATCATTTCAAGGGGGATTTACAAGATCTCAAGGAACTCTACCCAAATCAAGGGTTTCACTTGGGTTTGGGAAAGTTTAAGAAACATAGTCTTTGCTCACCTCTAATCGTAGATCTCGTGTTGGGGATCACTCTTCCGGCATCGGAAATGGGAAGATCAAACCTTAGCGCCGCTTAAATCCATTCCTTCTTCCTCTTCCTTCCTTATCCTCTTTCCGCTTCTTTTCTCCCTTCTTTCTCTCCTCTTTAATCTTCTCACCAACTTCTAAATGTAATAAATGACATATTGAAAACACAAAATAATGCTATTTATACTTTCTAAAACAACTAATAACTACAGGGGTGGGTCACTGTGGGGATGGCCCCCGTGACTTCACCGAGGGCCAAAAATTGGCCAACGAAGGGATTTTGATGGAATTGACTCTCGATACCGTGATATTATACGATGTGCTTTAGGATACAACTACATACCAGCATTATCCGTACATGGCCTTATGATATATGCATGTGCACGGCTTGGGTACACCCGCCTCCTGCATCGACTTGGATTTATCCGCCAACCTGGTTCAAAGTCACCCTTGCCATCATGGTCCATAAGGAACCCGCCTTAACCCTCTCTGGTTCGGGTCTTGTATGGTTAAACCGGGTCAACCGTGTAATTAGACTGGGCATAAAAAGTAGGGTATCACATTTACCCCCCCTTTTTGAAAATTTCATCCTCAAATTCGATTCGGTTGTTCAAAAAGATGAGCGTACTTGGCTTGGATTTCATCCTCTTTCTCCCAAGATGCTTCTTCAAGTGAATGATTGGCCCATCGCACCTTTATGAAGGAAATGGAAGGGTTGCGAAGGGTTTCACTTTCGTCTAAGATTTACCGGCCGCTTCTTATAGGTTATATCAGCTTCTAGATATTCTGGTTCCACGGGTAATACATGTGATGGATCACGAACGTATCTCTTCAGCACGGATACATGGAATACGTTATGAACATTCCCGAGAGAAGGTGGCGAAAGCATGTAGGCATCGAGCCAACCCAGCTAAGATCTCAAATGGGCCAATGTATCTCGGGCTCAACTTACCCTTTCTATGGAATCTTTGCAACCTTTTTGTAGGAGAAATCTTGAGGAACACCTTTTCTCCTGCTTAAAACTCAATGTCTTTCCTCGATTATCGTATAGCTTTTTTTAGCGTGATGAGCTGATTTAATCCTTTCTCAATAACATCGACCTTGTTACAAGTCATCAGATTATTTCAGTCCAAACATTCGCTTCGCCTACCTCATTCCAATACAGAGGAGTTCTACACTTCCTACCATATAATGCCTCTTTGGAGCCATCCTAATTGTAGCTTGTTAACCGTTGTTATAGGAAAACTCCATAAGGGGTATTATTCTTCCCAACTACCACACATTTCCATTGCACATGCTTTGAGAATGTCTTCTAATATCGATGGTTCGCTTCGATCGACCATCACTGGGGTGGAAAGCAGACTCAAATTCAATTGGATCCCAAAGCATCGGAAGCTTTTCTAAAATCTTGAGGTGAACCATGGGTCCCTATCCGACACAATGCTCACGGCACTCCATGCAAAGCACTATGTTATCCATATAAAGTTGTGCTAACTTGGCCATAGAGAACTTGGTCTTGATGGGAATGAAATGAGTGCTTAGTAAGTTGATCAACTATCACCCATATCGCATCCATCCCTTAGGTGTGCATGGTAGTCCGTGACAAAGTCCATTGTAATCCTATCCCCTTACT
>CM040973.1:14277858-14339901 GCA_022985045.1 Macadamia tetraphylla | reverse complement strand
CATTTTTTAAGGAGCTTGCGACTTAGGATTATCACCTTCCCGTGCGACGACCCTTCCCAGCAGGGGTTAAGATGTTGGGTTACCATTTGGGGAGAAGCAGTGGTCGCGATTGTTGGGTCATTGTGGCGGTTAGACATTAAGCCCGACTGGTCATTAGGACAGTCAGCAACCCCGATGGTATATTCAAGAGGGTCAATCGTACTGCTTTTAAATTGCTGGAGTCAGCACCTTTAATTTCTGTCATTTATTTATGTTGAGAGCGTGGTGGCATGTTTTACTTTTCCGAGTACTCACGGTGGGACTTCTCCGACAGCCTATGGGCGATCGGGATGAAATTCATGGCTCGTGCATGAGATATCTGCAATCGTGGTTGTAGTAGCACTAAACCAAAGACTTAGTAATGTTGCTTAGGTGGATGTGATTTAAAATGTATTACATAGCATATAGTGCATACTGGTTGTGATTTGTTGTGTGGATCCCTGGTGGTCCATCTTTCCACTCTCGAGCTAGTGAGCTCATCCCATATGTGCACCTCTTTTAGATGATTTTACAAGTCATCAACCAGATGAGCAGGGCGGTCCCACTTGAGTTCCCAAGAGGACGGTGGGTCCTCGAGGAGTTAGAGCACGCATCGATTGCTTGTGTGATAATTGTCTTGGGACCAGCTTTTGATGCGATGAGCTCTACCTCCCGATACCGAAGTGAGCCTTGTTTTGATACCGAACTGAGCTCTACCTTCTGATACCGGGTTGAGCTCTACCTCCTGATACCGAGCTGAGCCCTACTTCTAATACTGAGCTGAGCTGACTCTGATTTTTGATGATTCCTTTTGTGTACTTGATATGTGAATTGTACTCCTATTGTGTAAATATCATGCCTTCGGGCCCACATGTATTTAACTATTATATCACAATTCGGGTATCAAGTATTATGGGAATATTCACAGGTAAACCAAGTCTTCCGCTGAACTGATGAGCTCTTTCTTAGTTGTGTGTATGTTGTGGTGGAATATCGACGATGATCTCGGAGTTTGGGTTAACCGTGTTAACCCGATCACGACCCGTTCAGGTGAACGGGTATGACATTATCTCGTCATAGCCCAACCGGTATGGCCCATATCCCCATCCGGGTGTTCAGATAGCTTAACTCCGTGCGACGATGTGATGTGTCTCCACCTCTCCTAACACTACAATTTGTTCCAAGAGAGCATTGACACTCACCAAATCTAAAGCAAAAGACACTCGTTGCTTCTTTCCAGACTTGCACTTGTTCATCGTCTGAACCACCTACAATACATGTTGTCCATATGTACATATTGCTCGAGTTCCAATAGTAGCTCCACTTGTTTCTATACTTCCTACAAATCTATAAAAACTCCCATCTATCTGATTTACCTGACCTGTGCCTTCCGTGTCAACCATCAACCTTTAACAAAATTACCATTGATTTTTCACGAACTTGCATAAACTATGCCAATGGAAAGGAATCTGCCCGATCCGTCTATTTCATTGTTTCGGAATGCTGAAAAACCTTAGGGACAACTGACTCTGTGCTATACCCTCTGCACAAAATCAGAATTTCTTTACAAAACCAAACCCATACCATATCAACTTGGAAATATATATATATATATATTAAAATAGAAATTCCAATGTATGAACTACTAACCTTTTTTAATGCTCTTCGCAAAGTGATTAATACAATCACTTTCAATTTTTTTTTAAACCTCAGGAGAAAAAAAAAAAAAAAACAAGAGAAACGTACAGTATCATACACACAACTTTTACTTTTTTTTTGTTCTCCTGGGGCATCATGCCCACTTTTCTCCTTTATTTCCCTCTTTCACCTGATACACAACCCTTCTCTTGAAACCGTGGGTGAAATTCACTCTTTTTGTAAACTCTCTTACGATCTATCTCCGTCGCACGAACTTTACCTTCTTTTTTTCTTCCTTTCCTATCGTGCATTCTATGAGGACCAGGAAAAGTATCATGTGCCTCCTTCGCCTCCTTTGATATTTTTTCCAATGATCTTTATTGACTAGGAGTCGCCACCTAGATTAGGGTCTAGTACCCATCTAATTAAAATTGAAATAGAAATGACTCCATCTAAACTGTCTAACTATGGGTTAGAGTTTGTGTTATGTTATAGTCTGAGAAAGGGATTAGGTATCTCAGTCCAACTAGTAAAAACCAGACTTCAACCCTAAGTTTATACACAAATTATTGAATGTACCATCTAGGTTTTGAGTTTTGAGTACAAACAAGCATTATAATCACACAAATTAATAGAGAAAATTTTTGTGAGAAAATCAGGGAAAATGCATTTAGCAAGTCTACAATGCGAGATTTATTGAAAAGACACCTCAGATTCTACATTGGCTAGCAAGGAAGTAAATCCGATAAAAATAGTAAATAAAACTTAAAAAAAAAAAAAAAAAAAGAAAGATTATGACCTAATCTACAATTTTTAAGAAGGAACCTTTGTGAAAAACCTTATGACAAGTCATATAACTAGCTGCACTTCACTTTTGTCCCCAGTAGCGAGTTGTGCTCAGTAAAAATACAATAACCAAGAGCGTAAAACTCAGAATGAAGATCTAAAATGAAAAAGAAAGATGACTGCCTCCTACAACCTTTGTGAAATCTGTTTTGTGGTTGGAAGGGCGTGTGTTGAGGTATGTCCAGCACAAGCTCAAATTGATAAGAAGTTCCGCAACAGTTCCTCATGATTCCAGCTCATGAATCTTGGTGGCTTTGACTGAAGTTCTCAGGTATGTGTCCATAGGATTGTGTGGGATCAACAAAATGTAAGAGGGGTCATGTATTTATAGTTGAGGAGGCTCCTTGGCCAACAAGGTGTGTGAAGCTTCCAAATAAGGGTGTGATTTCCTTCCTTGCTTAGAGAGAGATTTGAGTCTATTTATGGGAAATGCATATTCCCATGGGGTGTGAAAAATTAATAAATTTATCATATTTGTTTCCAAAGTATTCTAGCTATCCTAGGCCTTAGTGTGTATCTAGGTACGTATCTTGGGTGTGAAGTATGAGATTTGGTTGAGATATGGTAAACAATTCACCAAATCCCTACAAAATCGCAGCAACCAGTAAAATATGCTCTCTAGCCAACATATTTGACATTTGGCCGACATCAGCTTGGGAGAAAATGACATCGGTTATAGAGAATTTGACGTCTGCTTGAGTTAGTATAACTTTGGCTTGAGTTAACTCAGGGGGTATGGTCCAATTAGATTTTTGATTAAATTTTGGACCGGTCGTGGTTCATCGGGGCGCCTTGGTCAATTTTAAGTATGTCAAAGCCATTAACCATTTTTTAAAACATTTTTGTCTTTTTTAAAACCATCCCATACTTGATAGGAAGAAAAAATACAATGCCTTGGTATGTCAGAAGATCTCGACCTTAAATACATCGTCCCTTGGCATCTCAAGGGGGTTCCCAACTCATCATTGCACATCTCTTCCAGGGGTGACAAAATGCGGCGTCTAAAAAATGCCCCTCTTTGACTAAGGTTGTGAAATATTTGAAAGTCAAAGAGGACACTTCGTCGGGTGAGAAAAATGTTTCAGTACTGTGCTCATGATACTAATGTAAACATATGCTAAAATCTCCAAAACAACACTGTATCGGTTAAAACATCGTTGAAATCAAAACCAAGTGGGGTTTTAAAACATATATGGGGTGTTATTAAGAACCGAGAAATCTTAGAGATAAAAATGTCAAAAGTCACTAATGGCAGCTGTATTGTCCTTAAAATCTTAGGTTTTTTTTTTTTAATTATGAAAATTATCAACAACATGACGCTTATGGCACCCGAGTTTTGTTTAAAGGGCATACCTATATGAAGCCTCCAATTGAATGCTTAAATGTGTATGCTTACATTGCCATTGCCTAGATGACCCCGCATGAACATATTACTGTTGCTTGGGCTGCTCAAATTGTAAAGGACGTCGTTGCATGGGCTATTTAAATGTCTCGTTAGTATCTTCACTGGGGATTGAATTTGATCATTGCTCGGGGTAGTTGTCTGATATAGGGCTGTGATGGTTCCACTGGGGATATGGATTTGCATTCCATTTTTAAGTTCTTCTAGTACTTGGTTGAACTGTGGCTCACTATCGAATGTTTATCTGTTGATGTTGGTTGTTGCTTTCATCCGGTGGGTGTATGGAATACGCTTCTACCACTTGGAGGAATGAATTGCTCTAAATTATCATGTAATGGGGCCCACTAGGTATGGAAAATCCCCATCCATTTTTCCTTTCCTTTTTCAATTTTTTTTTTTTTTTTGGGACATGACTATAATTGGATGGCATCGACCATGCTTTAGCCAACATTTTCTAGGTGGTACAAGGGTGTAGATAATGTCGGATCTACAATTGACCTTTGAGCTTACCTTTTAAGTAGGGTCAAGAAGGGTTTTTTGAACTCATCTTCCCTTCTCTTCCTTGGTCGTATGAGCTCTAGAGAGTGAGCTATTGCTTCCTTGCTAAAGAACTCCCAAGATTCTCTCGGATTAAAGTAGATTATGAAGGTTTACTTCCTTACTTTGAACCTTTGCTTCCCTTTCCATTATAGGCATGATCTTCCCAATAATTGGGTAATTTGGAGTGTAAAATCCATGTGGATTGATTCCTTATTAGTAAGTGAAAGTGTATAAGAGCGTTAGGGCCTTTGCTTGGTCCATCCATTCTTCCTCTTCTCTTCTTCTTCTCTTTTTTATTGTGTAAACCTAGAAACCCTAGGCTTTCTTGTGAGTGTAAGAACGATGCCACCAAAAGACAAAGGAAAGTAGTCCTTAGTTGAGAAGTCTCTTCCTCCTACAAGTAGGCTTAGATCACGTGGGGGTGCCATTACTATTCCTAGGGCACAACCTTTTGTGTGAGAGGAGTCACTTGAGGCACAAACTGTTGGGTCTCGATTGACTATGAGAGGGGGGTGAATCAGTGTGCCAAATATTTTTTCATTTTCCAGCTGTACCCTGGTGTGGCAATCACTATTTACACTTCAACAGCATAGGCTACTGATGCTGCCCAGAGCTGCTATATATACTACTGACCATTCTTACTGTTGCACGGAACTTCCTCACATAACCTGTATTGCTACCTAGAGTTGTCTCATAAACATCACACGGTAATCACTGTCGCATACATACACAAACATAAGCACATCCACACTGCACCACTAAGTGGTTAGGTCTACCAGATGTACACAACCATTCTGTAGCCAAGCACTCCAATCCACAAAACAAATACGAGCATATACATCCACAACACAAGAAATATGTACTTCGGCCAGTTGCCTACCTGCACGGAGTAATGCCCATTATCAGGCTCAGCATTTACTCAATACTAATTATGACTGCACCCACAGCTAAGGGAACACATTCCCGCTTCCACCAATGACATACAATGGCTAGGTTTTCACCCTAGTTTTCTCAGAATGATCTGAGAGGCCGCACCCAAGGCAAATAGGTTTAGGTAGTTGTAACTAGCAAGAAACACATAGCCCCTGTGTCTAACATCCACTGAACACCAATAAAAAATAAAATTGGGCTTATAACAATGCCCTATAGTGAAGCACTCATACATGCAAATTTTTCCTAAATAGATTACAACTATCACTTAGGCATTTTATCAAGCATCTTACTTACAATAACTTATAATAATGGAAATTTGGCAAAAGTGAGGTTACCTTGGCAAGGAGTGACCGTCGGAGATATAATAATGTCGATCTCCACTTGATGCAGACAACAACCATGTTGTCTTGATGCTTCCAATGCTTCAACCTCGGTTGGCACTTGAATTTCTTGAAGCAACTCACAATAATCAAATTCTAGGTTATTCTTCTTCTTCTTCTTCTTCTTTCTTTTCTCATTGTCTTTACTTTTATGGAGCAACAATGGCATTTACATTCACACACACACACACACTCCTCTCTCTCTCTCTCTCTACTTCTCCTCTTCTAGTCTTCCTTATAAATAAAGCTTTAATGAAAAATAGTTTTCTCAACAAGAACCATCAAACTCCATTAATTGCATTTGAGAAAATCTTTCTTGAGGCATTCAAGACACACAAAGAGAGAGAAAACTTTTTTATTTCCTCTTCTTCTCTTCTCTTCCATTTTCTTTTTCTTTCTCATAGCAACAACCAATAGAGCTTCGCCTTAGTTTCAGCAGCTTCCTAAGCCTCTAATGGGGCTATGGATGAAGTGCAAGAGGATGAAAGTCTTTCATTCAAACCCTTAGCCTTCCATGAGCTTCAACTCATTTTTCCAACTACCTCAGCAATCCTCTACCTATTTCTTCCTCCGTGTGTAGAGCTGAGAGATGAAGAATCTCTAACTTGAATCACCCAAATCGGAGTCAATATGAGGAGATATGGCAATTTGAAATTGGACCAACTAGAACACTCAAAATAGAATCTTGAGGTTGGCGAGGCTACGCCGTATGGCAAGTGGGTGCAAATCGCGAGATCTCATCAAAGAAAATCTTTTAATCAAGACCGTTCGATTAAAATAACGGACAGTAAATCTCAGCCACACGATTTGAATAAGGGATTCAACTGATGATGTCATGTTGACGTCAGCTGTTAGCAATCACTTTTTGTAGTCGATTTTTGATTGGTTACTTTTTTAGAATTTATGGGTGCTTGACTCCCACTAACAAAAGTGAAAGGCTTATCGACAATTGGATTCGAATCCTTCAAAATGGCTTTAATCAGATCTCATGAGATCCTTAAGATCGAAATCTTTTATATACCTTCTATGCACGTGCGAAACACCACAACATACCTTGATAAGGTGTAGCGCCAGTGCATCAAGGCTTATGCACCTAACCAATCAAGTCCCATGCGCAAGCATCTATCTTGTCCATGTCAGCGCAAAATCTCAGCAGCCGTTAGATGAGAAAAGGGCCTACATGGCTTCATTTGAACCCTCTATTGTACAACCCGTACTCTCTTTTATTACAATCAAGCCCCTGTCTCCATATATTTTAGTGCTTAAAGACCCCTATAACTCAAACCCTCAAAATCTTAAAATTACATAAAAGCCCTTCAAATTTCAAAAATAAATTCTAAAAAATCCACCCAACATCGAGAGTAATTGATGAATTTTCGATTTGGAATTTTGAATCAGTTTCACGGAAACACTTATAACTTTTTCATACGATATCCGATCGAGATGAAACGAAGTGCGTTGGAATCGTGACTAGATGATCTACGAATTTTTAGAAGTTTCGATCATCTGACTTAGTAATTTAAAAAGACCAAAATATCCCTAGACCTTTCTAAATGACGCATCTTTCTCATATGGAATCGGAACGCGATGAAATTAGAACCATTGGAAAGATTGGATTTTTGTCGTATCGTTATATAGAGAACACTTCTTTTAAAAAAAATTCTTCATAATCGAAATTATCCTCGACTGCCACAAATGCTATAACTTCTTCATACGGTATCAGAATGTGACGAAATCAAATGCACTGACTAAGTAAATTACAATCTATCTTTTTTATCAAGAAATGATCTTTAAAAAATGTCATTTTCATTACCAAAATGCCCCCGAGCATAAATAGGTCAATTTTACCAGTTTTGACCCAGAAACCCACACCACCTACTAAGGATGTATCAAACCACTCCATGTATACCAAGCGACTCTGTTATCTCACCAGTGATACATGACACTGCCACATCATCATTTTCATTCACGTCACCCAAACTGACCATGTCATCACTACCACGTGGCTAGGTTGCCAACAATGACAACCATAAAACAACAATCTCCCCCATTTGGAGTTGTTGACAACCACCTCATCACTAATACACTCTAAAGCTACGATGAGTAACTCTCTCCCCCTTTGACAACAAGAACAAAGGGTGGAACCATTGGACTCCCCCTGAGTCTAATATGGGGGTAGCAACATCAAGCAACTTGCTCCCCCTCTCCCAATGCCACTAATGCTTTAGAAGAACCACCACTCCCAGCTTCTGTCTAAGGAACCTGATCTTTGAGAAGCGGTTTAGTGAAGATATCAACCACCTACACTATTGTAGGAACAAACTCCATCCTTACTTCACCTTCCATCACATTGTCTCCTAAGAAATGATACCGGATAGTAATGTGCTTCGTTCTAGAATGCATCACCGGGTTCTTGGAGATGTTGATAGCACTAGTATTGTTACAATATAGTGGCACTATCTACTCAACCTCCACACTCAGATCCTTCAACATCGGCTTCATCCACAACACATGTGTATAACAAGATGAGCTGTAATGTATTCTGCCTCTGCAGTTGAAAGAAAGACTGACTCTTGCTTCTTATTGTGCCATGCCACCAAGCTGCTCCCTAAATAGAATGCACCACCACTAGTACTCTTCCTGTCATCCACACATCCAGCCCAATCTGCATCTGAAAAAGTTGACAAACTGAAGTTCTTGATCTTCGGATACCATAACCCAAACTCACTAGTCCCTTTCAGATATCTGAAAATTCTCTTCACTGCTGCCACGTGTGTCTCTTTTGGTCCTGCTTGGAATTTGGCTACCATGCACACAGCTAGTAAGATGTCAGGCCTACTAGCTGTTAGATATAATAAGCTACCAATCATTAACCTATATGAGGTGTGGTCAACTGATGGAGAGTTATCTTCCTTGCTCAACTTACATCCAGTCATCATAGGTGTTCTAATTAGCTTGCAATCCTCCATGGTGAATCTCTTCAACATCTCCCTCACATACTTGGACTGAGATATGAAGATACCTTCCTTCTTCTAACTAATTTGTAAACCTAAGAAGAATAATAGTTCACCCAACATGGACATCTCAAACTCATCTTGCATCCTCATTACACAATCTCTGCACAACTCATCTTTGTGACCCCCAAAGATGATATCATCTACATACACAACCACTAAAAGCTGACTGCTTTCTTCAGTTCCGATGTAGAGATTACTATCCACTAAGCCTTTCTTAAAACTCAACTTGCACAAGTAAGAGTCCAATATGGAGTACCATGCCCTTAGAGCTTGTTTCAAACCATACAATTCCTTCTTCAATCGCACATAAGAGTGGAGTCCTCACTCAACTGAAACCCATCAGACTGCTCTATGTAAACCTCCTCTTCTAAGTTTCAATTTAGAAAAGCTGACTTGCCATCCATCTGATAGACCTTGAACCCCTTGTACACTGACAAAGCTAAGAACATTCTGATAGCTTCAAGTCTTGCCACAGGAGCAAAAGTTTCCTCAAAATCAATGCCTTCCACTTAACCACTCTCCCTCTTAGACTTCAGTATCAAAGAACTATAACATCTCCCTTTAAAGTAATCTCTCTCAGTGTGGGATACAAGCATCTATAGGAGTTCCCATACGCATCTTTCCAATCCTACAGATGTGAGAGTTCAAACTACATAGGAGTGCCCATACGCATCTTCCCAATCCTATGAGTTGAAATCTCAATTACTCAACTGACCTCATATCTGCTTCAACACTGCTCATCAGATAAGTGTTGCCTCAACTGGATATATATCATTAACTACAAATTACAGTACACAACTGCTCAACTCATTAGCTTCCTGTCATAAATCTCTACATCTAGTCAACATATCATTCTCTCTATCACTAGTGCTGAAATATTTAGCTCTATCAAAGTCAAACAATCACCATGATCACACAAAACTACACTCTAACAACTACCACTAAGATTGATTCTAACTGAATCTCTGACCCATACTGATACATACAAAAGCTAATTATTGGCTGCCATACTCACAACTGTATACCTCTAACCATCATTGACATCCTCAGCCATTCTGCCCTCTAACTGACACTGAACTAGACATCTAGTGATTGCTCTATCAAGATGTAAATACTCAAGAGAACTACACTAAGTTTCAACTGATGTCTCTAATCTAAGCACTATTGCAAGAACTTTACTATCATAATCTGAGTCATGCTGGGGACACTTATATCCATCTAGTGAGCTCCCCCATTCTTGTGCACCTGAGTACACCTAGTGCCTGGGAGGTGTGTCCACCCTATACCTTGTCTAGGTGGTGTGAGGGTTGTGACTTTGACTGCACACACCTCTATGTGCTTCTCTCTTCAAACTAACTGACCACTTGCCTTGTTCATATTTATTTGCTTCTCACCAGAAGCTTTCCTACTACTCTGTTTTCCTTTCTGCTCACTTACTGACTTCTTCAATCTCTGCCTCTATCCAACCAACTCAATTGTAGACCTCTCTGTTACCTTTCTAACTGATAGTCTTCCCTTTCTGAATCATTCCGGCACAATTGTAGAACTGACATCTCCCTTTGTTTTCCAGATTCTATTTATTGTTATCTCGACCTTTTGTATAACCTTCACTTTCCATGCACTATACAAAGCCACTTGAGACTTACCACTAGCTTGTGACTGATGCTTCTTATATTGCCTTTCATTGACTTGCCTTCTACCACCACTTATTAACTTTCTGGTTCTAGAGATCTGATAGTCTCTCTCCTTTTGTACAACCTGAGGGGAGAGCACTGCTTTGCAATGCTTGGCCTAATGTCCATTTGGTGGTATCTAAGACATTCTACTAGTTGTCTACCCAGTGATACTATAGAAATTCTCCCTCCATAGATGAAATCTAATATAGATATACACTCTGCTCACCTATGCCCATACCCACTGCACTTGTGGCAATACCCATGAAAATATGACTGCATCATTGGTAACTAACTATGCAAGTTGGGTGAAGCATAATGTCTGTTGGTGGGAGACATCTAACTCTGCCTGGGAATCATCTGCATAGGCCTCTGATAATTGAACTTGTTGAACCTGCCATGCTCAACTGGTCTTTGCTGGTAACTCTGTCATAACCACCAACTCTGATTATATTCCCTATTTGAACTGTTTGTTCGCCTTTATCTTTACTCTTTGTTTCTTATGGACAACCTCCACTTTGTACCTGATGTGTAGGAGATCTCATCTCACTATTATGTTTCTTCTCTCTCTTCCTCTGTCTCCTCTGATCTCTTTTTATGTTTTTCCGTGGTCTCATGGTCATTCGCTATGCTCATAGCTTTCCGATGACTCACTCGGCTCTATTATAGAACTAGAGCTGATGATGGATAGTCTTTGACATTGCTGTGAGCTAGATGTCTATCCATCTGCAACCAGTGGAGTGGTGAATGTCTCCTGCAACTCATCCAACGTGTTTGTAGTGAAATGATCTCTGCTTCTAATTTTTTATTGAACTTCATAAAATCATTTGAAATTTCATTACCTCTTTCAATCACTTGAGATTGTACATCTATTTTCTCTCTCAAAGCTAAGTTCTCTTACTCAAGCCTAGTACACACTCACTTTTTCTTTCCGTGATCTTCAAGAGTTTTATAACTCTTGAGGGTCATTTCTAGACTCCATCATCTTTGAGATACAAGAAGTCATCAAGCTCCACAATTGTGCTCTCAACATGGTGACTACCTCTTCAAGGATTCTACATCTCTCATCTTTATTGATGACTTGTGTTTCTAATGTTACAATAATGAAGTTGCACTCCTTCAATGTTTTTTCAAATCAATGCTTATCTCATCCTTGAGTTGTAGTAATATGTCTCAACACACTAAGATCCACTAGTGTAGCACTCATACTCGACATCTGCTTTCAACCTCTAATGGGACTCTCGATATAGCTCCACCTCCATTTTATGGTTGTGTAATCTCTCAATCACCTAAGAAGTTGATATGCATGAGTGATTTTGACACTCATATGCTTAATCCATCCAAAATATTTCTCTAACCCTAGAGTTAATACTAGAGTCTACACTTCCCAAGAGATAGCTGCTACACTCTATAGATCTTACCACAATGAACCAATATGTGACTTCATCAACTTCCTCCAAAGATAAAATGACTCATTAAATAGAGCTCTAAAGTAGACTTACATCAACCAAACACGATGCCTTCTTCAACCAACTTGATCACCTAACCAATTATTACCTCTAGAGCCCTAGCTCGATACCAATTGTTGGGTCCCAATTGAAGCTTGAGAGTGGGGTGAATCGAAGCCAAAATTTTTATTTTCAACTCAACTTGATGGCAATCACTATTTACACTTCAATAGCATACCAATGTGGTCCCAAGTGCTATTATATGTGACCATTCTCGTTGATAGCAACTTACTCATAACTTTATTGTTGCCTAGAGTGGCATCATAAACTCAATAGTAATCTAATGATCACATACATAGCATGTATGCATATCCACACACCACTGTGGTCGTTACAGATGTACACACCCATACTAGCAGCACTCCAATCCACAATACAAATACGAGCATACATCCACAATACAAGAAATACATGCTTTGGTGGTTGCCTACAAACGATAATGCCCATTCGGACTCAAGATCTATACTCAATATTAATTAAATCGCACACACAAGAGAACACATTCTGTTTCCACCAATGACATACAATGGCTAGTCTTCACCCTAGTTTTCTCAAAATGATCTGAGAGGCCGCACCCATGCCAAATAGGTTTAGGTAGTTGTAACTACCAAGAAAAACATAGCCCCTATGTCCAGCACCCACTAAACTCCAATAAAAGATAAAGTTAAGCTTATAATAATGCCCTATAGTGAAGCATTCATATATGCAAAATTTTTCCAAATAGACTACAACTGTCACTTAGGTATTTTATCAAATATCTTTTCTATAACGATTTATAATAATGAAAATTTGGCAAAAGTGAGGTAACCTTGGTAAGGAGTAACCGTCGGAGATGTAATAATGTTGATCTCCACTTGATGCGGACCATAATCACATTGTCTTGATGCCGCCAATGGTTCAACCCTGGCTGGCACTTGGGTTTCTTGAAGCAACTCACAACAACCAAATTCTAGGTTCTTCTTCTTCTTTCTTTTCTCCTTGTCTTTACTTTCATGGAGCAATAATGGCATTCACATTCACACATACACACTCCTCTTTCTCTCTCGCTACTTCTCCTCTTCTAGTCTTCCTTGTAAATAAAGCTTTAATGTAAAATAGTATTCTTAACAAGAATCATCAAACTCTATTAATTGGATTTGAGAAAATCTTTCTTGAGAGGCATCAAGACACACACAAAGAGAGAGAAAAACTTCTTCTTTATTTCCCTCTTCTTCTCTTCTCTTCCATTTTCTTTTTCTTTCTCTTGGCAACAACCAATAGAGCTTGTAGCCGTGGTTTCCAGCAGCTTCCTTAGCCTCTAATGGGGGCTATGGATGAAGTGCAAGAGGATGAAAGTCTTTCATTCAAACCCTTCACCTTCCACGAGCTTCAACTCATTTTTCTGACCACCTCAGCAACCCCTCTGGCTGATTTCTTCCCTCTGATGTGTAGATCTTAGAGAGATGAAGAATCTCCAACTTGAATCACCCAAATCGGAGTTAAGATGAGGGAGATATGGCAATTTGAAGTTGGACCAACCAGAACACTCAAAATGGAATCTTCGGAGGTTGGCGTAGGCTACGTCGGTGGTGCGCGCAACAGGGGTGCAAATCTAGCCGTAGATCTCATTAAAGAGAATCTCTTAATCTGGACCACCCGATTAAAATAACGGATAG
The DNA here is from genome assembly GCA_022985045.1 of Macadamia tetraphylla. Classification (NCBI taxonomy): domain Eukaryota; kingdom Viridiplantae; phylum Streptophyta; class Magnoliopsida; order Proteales; family Proteaceae; genus Macadamia; species Macadamia tetraphylla. The sequence continues at coordinate 14,326,291 of CM040973.1, read as the reverse complement.
TAAATCTCAACCATATGATTTGAATAAGGGAGTCAATTGATGATGTCATGTTGACGTCAGCGATCAACAATCACTTTTTGTTGTCGATTTCTGATTGGTTACTTTTTCAGATTTTAAGGGAGCTTGTCTCCCACTCAAAAAAGTGAAAGGCTTATCGACCATTGGATCCGAATCCTTCAAGATGGCTTTAATCAGATCTCATGAGATGCTTAAGATCGGAATCTTTTATATACCTTCTATGCACGTGCCAAAAACCACAACATACCTTGATAAGGTGTAGCGCCAGTGCATCAAGGCTTATGCACCTAACCAATCAAGTCCCACACACAAGCATCTATCTCATCCATGTCAGCACAAAATCTCAGCAGCCGTTAGATGAGAATAAGGCCTACGTGGCTTCATCTGAACCCTCCATTGTACAACCCATACTCTCTTTTATTACAATCAAGCCCCTGCCTGCATATATTTTAGTGCTTAAATATCCCCTGCAACTTAGACTTTCAAAATCTTGAAATTACACAAAAGCCCTTCAAATTTTAAAAATAAATTCCAAAAATCCACCCAACACCGAGAGCAACTGATGAATTTTCGGTTTGGATTTTTGAATCAGTTTCACAGAAACACTTATAACTTTTTCATACGATATCCGATCGAGATGAAACGAACTGCGTTGGAACCGTGACTGGATGATCTACGATTTTCAGAAGAATCTAATTATTTGAAATAGCAATGTAAAAAGACCAAAATGCCCCTAGACCTTTCCAATGATGCATCTTTCTCATACGGAATCGGAACGCGATAAAATCAGAACCATTAGAAAGATTGGATTTTTGTCGTGTCGCTACATGGAGAACACTTCTTTTAAAAAAAAATTCTTCAATACTAAAATTTCCCTCGACTGTCATAAATGCCATAACTTCTTCATACGGTATCGGAATGTGACGAAATCAAATACACTAGACTAAGTAAATTATAATATATCTTTTTTCATCAAGAAATGATCTTTCAAAAATATTATTTTCATTACCAAAAATGCCTCCGAGCATAAATAGGTCAATTTTTACCAGTTTTGACCTAAAAACCTGCACCACATACTAAGGATGTATTAAACCACTCCATACATACCAAGCGACTCTGTTATTTCATCGGTGACACTGGACACTGCCATGTCATCATTTCCATTCATGTCACCCAAACTGGCCATGTCATCACCGTCACGTGGTCGGTTTGCCAACAAGTACAACCATAAAACAACAATCTCCCCCTTTGGAGTTGTTGGCAACCACCTCATCACTAATACACTCCAAAGCTATGATGAGTAACTCTCTCCTCCTTTGACAACAAGAACAAAGGGTGGAACCATTGGACTCCCTCTGAGTCCAATATGGGGGTAGCAACATCAAGCAACTTGCTTCCCCTCTCCCAATGCCACTAATACTTTGGAAGAACCACCACTCTCAGCTTCTATCTGAGGAACTCAAACTGATCTTTAGGAAGCGGTTTAGTGAAGATATCAGCCACCGGCACTGCTGTGGGAACAAACACCATCCTTACTTCACCTTCCATCACCTTGTCTCTTAAGAAATGATACCGGATAGCAATGTGCTTCATTCTAGAATGCATCACCGGGTTCTTGGAGATGTTGATAGCACTAGTATTATCACAATATAGTGGCACTGCTTGCTCAACATCCACACTCAGATCCTTCAACATCTGCTTCATCCACAACACATGTGTACAAAAAGATATAGCTGCAATGTATTCTGCCTCTACAGTTGAAAGAGAGACTGACTCTTGCTTCTTACTGTGCCATGCCACCAAGCTGCTCCCTAAATAGAATGCACCACCACTAGTACTCTTCCTGACATCCACACATCCAGCCCAATCTACATCTGAAAAAGCTGACAAACTGAAGTTCTTCGGATATCATAACCTAAACTCACTAGTCCCTTTCAAATATCTAAAAATTCTCTACATTGTTGCCACGTGTGTCTCTTTTGGTCCTGCTTAGAATTTAGCTACCATACACACAGCTTGTAAGATGTCAAACCTATTAGCTGTCAGATATAATAGGCTACCAATCATTGACCTATATGAGGTGTGGTCAACTAATGGAGGGTTATCTTCCTTGCTCAACTTACATCCAGTCATCATAGGTGTACTAATTGGCTTGCAATCCTCCATGGTGAATCTCTTCAACATCTCCCTCACATACTTAGACTGAGATATGAAGATACCTTTGCTCTTCTAACTAATCTATAAACCCAAGAAGAATAATAGTTCACCCAACATAGACATCTCAAACTCATCTTGCATCCTCATTGCACAATCTCTGCACAACTCATCTTTGTGACCCCCAAAGATGATATCATCTACTTACACAACCACTACAAACTGACTACTTTCTTCAGTTCTGATGTAGAGATTACTATCCACTAAGCCTTTCTTGAAACCCAACTTGCACAAGTAAGAGTCCAATATGGAGTACCATGCCCTTAGAGCTTGTTTCAAATCATACAATTCCTTCTTCAATCGCACACAAGAGTGGGATCCTCTGTCACACACCATTCACAGAGAAACGGACCGGTGACCGGGTTAACTCTGGTTAACCCAAACCTGCCAGGATCATCTGATACAGTACTCAACCACAGCATACACACATTTAAGATCAATGTTCAAAAGTTCAGCGGAAGACTTAATTTTCTTGTAAATACCCCCAATATACTTGATACCTAAATAGTAGTACATAGATAAATACATGTGGGCCCGCAAGCATGATATTTACACAAAAGAATAACAATTCACGTATCAAGTACACAAAAAGGGGTCATCAAAAGAATAAAAAAGTAAAACCGATGGGCATGTGGTCCCACAGGACCCTCGACGCAATCTGTACCGTGCTCATATTCCTTAGGGACCCACCAATCCTCTTCGGGGAATTCAACTGTGGGGCCCGCCCCTTGATCTTTAGGCTGGTGACCTACAAAATCATCTAAAAGAGGTGTACACGTGGGATGAGCTCACTAGCTCAGTAAGTGAAAAGGACCACACAACAGTCCACACAACAATCACAGCTATATGCACTATATGCTATGTAATTCATTTTTAATCACATCCACCTAAACAACATTACTAAGTCTTTGGCTTAGTGCTACTACAACCATAGTGCGCGTATACTCCGGGTACGAGCCGCGAACTCCATCCCGTGATACACCCATAGGGCTGTCGGAGAAGGCCCACCATGAGTACTCGGAAAAGTAAAGCATGTCGACTACCGACTCTCAACATAAAAGTAAATGATAGAAAATAAAGGTGCTGACTCCAGCAATTTAAAAGCAGTACGATTGACCCTCTTGAATATACCACTGAGGTTGTCGACAATCTTAATGACCAGCTGGGCGTATGTCTAACCGCCACAGTGACCCAACAACCGCGACCACTGCTTCCCCCCAAATTGTAACCCAACATCTCAATCCCTGTTGGGAAGGGTCGTAGCACGGGAAGATGATAATCCTAAGCCGTATGCTCCTATATGACATAGTACGATTGCATAGTGCCACCGCATCCCATTTCACAGGCCACCAATGCACTCGTTTCCAAGCCAATTACGACATATAGTCTAATAATGCATTATGCACAATGATCCTATCATTCATCACATAAGCACATCATCATTTAGCATTGAGAAAGTAAAACACAACACACATGTCACAATCATATGAGGATGACTAAGCTACACATAATTTACATGATGACATGGCTAGTCTAGATATAATTTAAATGAATGTCAAACAAGCCTTAAAATAAGGCCAAACGTCCTCTCCCCACTAGCCTGTTGTGTACAAAGACTCACGCCCGGTACGGGTGAGATCCGACGCGAGAAACGTAAATTTTGGTGAACCTATCATAAGTGAGTGGGGTTAGTATTTCACCACTTTGGGGTCAAAACTAACAAGATTTGATGACAAAATCATGTTTAGAATCATAAAAGTAGGTTGCACGTCCGTTTTGGGTCCATTCGGATATAAAAATCACGTTGGGGGCCTCACGGGTGGGTCGGACAGCCCACCTGTCATGGCCCACCGGTCTTCATAGGTGGGCAGGTCGGCCCACTGGTCTTGACCCACCGGTCCTGACCGATGGGTAGGTCGGCCTGTCGATTGGCCCGCCGATCGGCCTGTCGATTGGCCAGCCGATCGGCCTACCGATTGGCCGTCGATCGGCCTGCCGATTGGCCCACCAGTCGGCCTATCCGTTTGGGCCCACCGGTTGGCCCCGAGGGCCTACCCTCTCAGGCGGGTGCCCTCAGGAGGGCCGTTTGGCCCACCGGTCTCAGGCCACCTGAGAGGGTGAAAAAATGTCATTTTTCTTGAAACTTTCCCCAGTCTTTGGGGAAACAAATGGGGCATTTCCAAACCCATTTTCCACACATTCAAGGTCTCATAAGATGATTCTAACCTAGATCTAAGTTAGATTTAAGGATTGGAAAGCCATCTTACCTTCTTTGCTCAAGAACTCTTTCAAAACCCCAAAAATCACTTCTTAGCTCAAGAAATCACTAATGCTTCTCCAACTTAGTAAACACTTCTTCAAATCCTTCAAAATCAACACATAGACCATCTATCAAACCTTAGATTCGTCATTTCAAGGGGGATTTACAAGATCTCAAGGAACTCTACCCAAATCAAGGGTTTCACTTGGGTTTGGTGAAAGTTTAAGAAACATAGTCTTTGCTCATCTCTAATCGTAGATCTCGTGTTGGGGATCACTCTTCCGACATCGGAAATGGGAAGATCAAACCTTGGCGCCACTTAAATCCATTCCTTCTTCCTCTTCCTTCCCTTATCCTCTTTTCCGTTCTCTTTTCTCCCTTCTTTTCTCTCTCCTCTTTAATCTTCTCACCAACTTCTAAATGTAATAAATGAGATATTGAAAAACACAAAATAATGCTATTTATACTTTCTAAAACAACTAATAACTACATGGGTGGGTCACTCAGGTGGGCGGATGCGCCCACCTGTGACCGCCCACCTGAGGGCCAAAAATTGGCCAACGAGCGGGATTTTGATGGAATTCGACTCTCGATACATGGTATATTATACGTATGTGCTTTAGGATACAACTACATACCAACATTATCCGTACATGGCCTTATGATTTATGCATGTGCACGGCTTGGGTACACCCGTCTCCTCTGGCACTGACTTGGATTTATCTGGCCAACCTGTGTTCAAAGTCACCCTTGCCATCATGGTCCATAAGGAACCCGCCTTAACCCTCTCTGGTTCGGGTCCTGTATGGTTAAACCGGGTCAACTGTGTAATTAGACTGGGCATAAAAAGTAGGGTATCACATTTACCCCCCCTTTTTGAAAATTTCATCGTCAAAATTGGCGTATCTGGTTGTTCAAAAAGATGAGGGTACTTGGCTTGGATTTCATCCTCTTTCTCCCAAGATGCTTCTTCAAGTGAATGATTGGCCCATCGCACCTTTTGAAGGAAATGGAAGGGTTGCAAGGGTTTTCACTTTTCGGTCCAAGATTTCCGCTGGCTGCTCTGTATAGGTCATATCAGCTTCTAGATATTCTGGTTCCACGGGTAATACATGTGATGGATCACGAACGTATCGCTTCAGCACGGATACATGGAATACGTTATGAACATTCCCGAGAGAAGGTGGCAGAGCAAGTATGTAGGCTACTGAGCCAACCCGAGCTAAGATCTCAAATGGGCCAATATATCTCGGGCTCAACTTACCCTTTCTATGGAATCTTTGCAACCCTTTGTAGGAGAAATCTTGAGGAACACCTTTTCTCCTGCTTGAAACTCAATGTCTTTCCTGGGTTGTCTGCATAGCTCTTTTGGCGTGACTAAGCTGCCTTAATCCTTTCTCGAATAACATCGACCTTGTCACAAGTCATCTGTATCATTTCAGGTCCAAACATTCGGCGTTCGCCTACCTCATTCCAATACAGAGGAGTTCTACACTTCCTACCATATAATGCCTCATATGGAGCCATCCTAATTGTAGCTTGGTAACTGTTGTTATAGGAAAACTCCATAAGGGGTATATATTCTTCCTAACTACCACACATTTCCATTGCACATGCCCTGAGAATGTCTTCTAATATCTGTATGGTTCGCTTCGACTGACCATCAGTCTGTGGGTGGAAAGCAGTACTCAAATTCAATTGTAATCCCAAAGCATGCTGGAAACTTTTCTAAAATCTTGAGGTGAACCTTGGGTCCCTATCTGACACAATACTCACTGGCACTCCATGCAAGCGCACTATGTTATCCATATAAAGTTGTGCTAACTTGGCCATAGAGAACTTGGTCTTGATGGGAATGAAATGAGCAGTCTTAGTAAGCCGATCAACTATCACCCATATCGCATCCATCCCCTTAGGTGTGCATGGTAGTCCGGTGACAAAGTCCATTGTAATCCTATCCCACTTCCAGTCTGGTACTGGGAGTGGCTGAAGAGTACCATAAGGTCGAGGCCTCTCGGCTTTTACTTTTTGGCATGTAAGACAAGTCACCACATACAAGGCTATTGTGATTCTCATGCTAGGCCACCAGTAATTTTGTTTAAGGTCTTTATACATCTTTGTACTTCATGGGTGGAGTGAGTACTCAGAGCTGTGTGCTTCCCGCACTATGTTGTCTTGTATATCCAAATCATCGGGCACACATAACCTACCTCAAAACAGTAATGTCCCATCGCTGGGTAAAACAAAATCAGGATCGTTCATTGTTTGATCTTGAATCTTAACTCTGATCCGCTGCAATTCAGGATCCAAAGGTTGTTTTATTATCACCTCTTGCCTAATAGACGGATGCACAGAGAGCTGCCGGGATACAGTCAACCATTTAAGGTTTTCTAGTTGATGTTCAAGCTCTAAGGTTGCTCCTTCATATAAGAGGGTTTCATCCATTAGCATCGCCTCTTATACAAGTGGTGGCTGACTCCTAGGTATGAGAGTGACACAGTCTGTGCCTTCCGACTCAACGCATCTGCCACTACATTAGCCTTGCCAGGATGATACTGAATGTCGCAGTCATAACCCTTCATGAGCTCAAGCCATCTCCTCTGCCTCATGTTCAAATATTTCTGGGTGAAAAAGTACTTAAGGCTTTTGTGATCACTGCATATCTCGCACTTCTCCCCATACAAATAATGTCGCCAAATCTTTAGGGCAAAAATGACTGCGGCTAGTTCAAACTGCTGCTGATACTCAAGGATAGTCTTACTTCCTAGAGTTAAGGCCATAAATTTCATTTCTTTACGGTCTTTGAAACTACGAGGGTAGTGGTTGGCCAAGAATAACTCCTTGACCTGTTCCCAGGTGGGTTCCGGATGTGCAGCCAACAATATATGCTTAGAGGCTTGCCACCAAGAGTTGGCTTCATTCTTGAGTTGTAGCCCCGCACAAATAAGTTTCTGTGCCCCAGTGCACTCAATCACCTCAAATATCTTTTCCGGTGCTAGTGCTTCAACAAGTAGGACGATGGTCCCACTCGAATATATGGTGCAAGCCACACACCCCTTTTATTTTTTTTTTATTGTATTTTCTCCCAACTAGCGGGCTGTCCACCGGCGGGCTGCCCACCGGTGGGTTGTCCACCGCGGGCAGCTCGAGTCGACCCATCGGTCCGACCTGAGGTGGAAACAACAGGGCTTTTAAGCCCCTGTTCCTCTTTTTCTCCCATTCCTTCCCCCTTCTCTCACTCAGGCGATTTTTTAGAGTTCCTTGACGCTTTCACTCGCGATCTCACTCAACGATTCCGTGGATTTTGGGAAGATCCAACTCCTCCACTCTCAAGTAAGTCTCTTCTTCATTTCTCTTCTTGGAATATGTACTTGGGAGGTTGAATCCATGTGTAGTCCCCAAATCTTGATTTTTTTCATGTTTCTTTCCATAGAACAATCATTCCATGAGAATGTGATGTTTTCTTATTGATTCATTCATAGTTTTAGGCTTTACTTCTCAATTTATGAGAGAAATCCCAAACCATGCCCTAATTTTCTCCAATTTGGGGTTTTCTTCTATCTCTAACCTTTTTTCGCCCAACAAATCAAATGAAATTCCTTATGCTTGATTTGTACTTATAATGTTAGAGAGATCATGGAAATTTGTGTATGCTTGAAATCCCATCTCTCTCCATGAAAATCTATCTCTTTTGTGTTGCATTTCTTGAAAAATTTCTGGGTGTCTATGATTCCCTTGACATCATTTCATACGTGTGGACAACTTAAATCTCTTCCATTCCTTGCACCTCAATGTCATTATAGAAGATTTCTTTTCATAATCTTGATTGTATAATGATAGGCATTCCATCATAGACATGTAAGCTTCAAGCTTTACACTATTTTGAGACTTTTCATTTTCTTATATTGAACTTGCACATTGAGATTTAGGGTTTTTCCATCATTTCTCACTTGCCATACTTTATACGCCTTTGTTACATTTCTATTTTGCAATGTGCTAGTGGATATCATGTTTTAGGGGCTTCTTCCTATCCATTTCTCTATGGTTTATCCATTTCTCCTTCTATAATAATCCACATTATCTATTTAGGTGCATTTACATATGCACTTGCTCACCCATTTATTTGTTTCCTTTGTTATGCAACATCCTTACTTATCATTATTTCCTCCCTTTTCTTACTAGGATGTCTTCTCGTAAGGGCAAGGAACCCGCATCCTCTTCCACTCGACGTTGGGCTGCAACTTCCAAGTGGAAGAGTGCAGGGACTAGTTCCCCAGCCCCCCGCACAAGGCGACCCGGACCTACCCCTATCGACCCTTCGGACTACGATGAGGGACTCTTTCGAAGTTCAGAGGTAGCAACCAACTGGCAGGTCTTTCTTAAGAGGTCTGTGATGATGGAGAAGACCGTGGAAATCAGTGATTTCCACAAGGTTCAACTTTATGAGAGATTCACCGCACTGGGTTGGTAGTCTATCCTCAATATAGATCGTCCGTGCTATGAGTAACTGGTTCAAAGATTCTACTGCAACTTGGAGGTCTCATACCAATATGGGGAGTATTCAATAACTAGCATGGTGAAGGGGGTGAACAGTCACTTGACTGTGGACACCCTTGCTAGCATTCTGGACATTTCGTCAGTTGGGCATCATTTCTACAGTCCTCCAAGAAGTAAGCCCGTGGGCCCATCCTTAAGTTTGAAGACGTAGGACCATATTTACGAGACCATCTGTGGCAGTAAAGAGCGTCCGGATTCTAAGACGACATTTTACCCAGAGGTTGGTGTATTTACTCGTTTGGTTCAGTTCAATTTGCTCCCTAGAGGAGGTCATCGGAACCAGGTAGGCTTCATGGTGGCCTACATAGCCTTCTGCATCTATAAGGCCTTGGAGGGAGGTGCCGAGCACTTATGCTTGCCTTACATCATCCTTAAGACTATGGAGCATCATACCTCACACCCCGAGGACAGAGGGTTCCCATATGGTAGGATCCTCACTAGGATCATTGAGTTCTTTGGGGTGGATCTGAGTGGGGAGGAGGGAAAGACTTCAGCAAACAAGTTTAACAGGGGAAACCTACTAAGGATGGGTCTCCAAGCTCTCATAGATGTACCTCAGAGAGCAGGAGCTCAAAGAGGCAGGAACAGGAGGAATGTCCATAGGGAGGATGTTCCCATGGAGGAGGAGGCTAGTGAGGAGGATGAGGATTATGTTCCTCAGTTCGAGGAGGAGGATTTTCTAGACGAGGATATCCTCGAGGAGGAGCCTTTTGATTCGAGAGGTGCTGATCCTGACTTCGCGAGGACTGTAGGCCCACAGCGTAGAGCCCCACCACCTGAGAGCGGTGCATTTGATTTTGAGAGCATGATGACTGCTATGAGGGCCTTGAAAGAAGGGCAAGATCAGCTGCTAAGAAGGTTAAATGAGAGTGCTTCTAGAGAGGAAAACATCTTAGAAAGGCAGGCTACCTTAGAGAGTTCCTTCCTAAGATTGGGTGAGGACTTGGAAACAACGGCCAACGCCATTTCAGCGGATTTTTCCTGACTCCGGAGGGATGTACAGCTGGTGAACTCAAGGTTTGATTACTACGATCGTCGGCTCAATGTTAGATCAAGACCTAGGAGGGATGGAGTAGTAGAGTTAGACGATGACAAGGGTCTCTGAGGACTTAGCTCACCCGTCTACCTCAGCTTCTCATTTGTCTCCATTTGGTTCATATTATTATTTTTCTTTGTACTTTTTCCTTCTCTGTAATTGGACTTGCTAGTATGGTGTTGTGAGGATGTTTGGTGACTTGTGGTTGGTTTTGTATTGATTATGCTTATTGGTATATATATGTATGTTGTCTATCAGGTGCTTGGTTGTGAAAAATTTTGGAAATCTTGTTTTAGGCGTTATCTTGAAATTTCATTAAATACGTACTCGATGGGTTATGGAATCAAATAACTAATCTTTCATTTATTCCAAGTAAACCTTCTCTAATGCATGCCATGAAATGCGTTAACTAAATGCAACCATTATTATTACTTCCTTTATTTGGCTTTTAACTCTTTAAAGTTTTTTTTTTATTTTTTTATTTTTTATTTTTTATTTTTTACATTTACCCAATCCCATTTCCTATTATAGATTCTATGGGGTCTATATGGTATCCTGTGAGTGAATAGAGCATCACGCTCTGATACCACCGTTGTCACACCCCGTCGTTCATAGAGAACCGGACTGGTGACCGGGTTAACTCTGGTTAACCCAAACCTGCCAGGATCATCTGATACAGTACCCAACCATAGCATACACACATCTAAGATCAATGTTCAAAAGTTTAGCGGAAGACTTAATTTTTTCTTTAAATAACCCCAATATACTTGATACCCAAATTGTAGTACATAGATAAATACGTATGGGCCCGCATGCATGATATTTACACAAAAGAATAACAATTCACGTATCAAGTACACAAAAAGGGGTCATTAAAAGAATCAAAAAGTAAAACCCTGTATGGCGTCACTGCTGTGGTCCCATAGCAGAGCCCTCGCACGTGTAATCCGTACCGTGCTCATATTCCTCGGGGACCCACCAATCCTCTTCGGGGAATTCAATTGTGGGGCTCGACCCTTGATCTTTAGGCTGGTGAGCTGTAAAATCATCTAAAAGAGGTGTACACGTGGGATGAGCTCATTAGCTCAGTAAGTGAAAAGAAAGACCACACAACAGTCCACACAACAATCACAATGATATGCACTATATGCTATGCAATTCATTTTTAATCACATCCACCTAAACAACATTACTAAGTCTTTGGCTTAGTGCTACTACAACCATCTTGGCGTATACTCCTGCGAGCCACGAACTCCATCCCGCGATACGCCCATAGGGCTGTCGGAGAAGGCCCACCGTGAGTACTAAAAAAAGTAAAGCATGCCGACTACCGGCTCTCAACATAAAAGTAATGATAGAAAATAAAGGTCCTGACTCCGGCAATTTAAAAGCAGTACGAATGGCCCTCTTGAATATACCACCGAGGTTGCCGACTGTCCTAATGACCAGCTGGGCGTATGTCTAACCGCCACAGTGACCCGACAACCACGACCACTGGTTCCCCCCAAATGGTAACCCAATACCTCAACCCCTGTTGGGAAGGGTCGTAGCACGGGAAGATGATAATCCTAAGCCGCATGCTCCTATATGACATAGTACGATTGCATAGCGCCACCGCGTCCCATTCCACGGGCCGCCAATGCACTCGTTTCTAGGCCGATTACGACATCTAGTCTAATAATGCATTATGCACAATGATCCCATCATTCATCACATAAGCACATCATCATTTAGCATTGAGAAAATAAAACACAACACACATGTCATAATCATATGAGGATGGCTAAGCTACACATAATTTGCATGATGACATGGCTAGTCTAGATACAATTTAAATGAATGCCAAACAAGCCTTAAAATAAGGCCAAACGTCCTCTCCCCACTAGCATGTAGTGTACAAAGACTCACGCCAGTACGGGTGAGATTCGGCGCAAGAAACGTAAATTTTGGAGAACCTATCATAAGTGAATCAGGTTAGCATTTCACCACTTTGGGGTCAAAACTAACAAGATTTGATGATAAAATCATATTTAGAATCATAAAAAAAGGTTGCACGTCCATTTTGGGTCCATTCGGACACAAAAATAACGTTAGGGGCCTCACGGGTGGGTCGGACAGCCCACCTGTCACGGCCCACCGGTCTTCACAGGTGGGCGGGTCGGCCCACCAGTCTTGACCCACCGATCCTGATCGGCCCATTGGTCGGCCCGCCTATCGGCCCATCGGTCATGACAGGTGGGTAAGTCGGCCCACCGATCGGGGCCCACTGGTTGGCCCGCCGGTCGGTCTCGAGGGCCTGCCCTCTCAGGCGGGTGCCCTTAGGCGGGCCGTTTGGCCCACCGGTCTCAGCCCACCTGAGAGGCTGAAAAAATGCCATTTCTCTTAAAACTTTTCCCAGTCTTTGGGGAAACAAATGGGGCTTTTCCAAACCCATTTTCCACACATTCAAGGTCTCATAAGATGATTCTAACCTAGATCTAAGTTAGATTTAAGGATTGGAAATCCATCTTACCTTCTTTGCTCAAGAACTCTTTCAAAACCTCAAAAATCACTTCTTAGCTCAAGAAATCACCAATGCTTCTCCAACCTAGTAAACACTTCTTCAAATCCTTCAAAATCAACACATAGACCATCTATCAAACCTTAGATTCGTCATTTCAAGGGGGATTTACAAGATCTCAAGCAACTCTACCCAAATCAAGGGTTTATTCTTGGGTTTGGTAAAAGTTTAAGAAACATAGTCTTTGCTCACCTCTAATCGTAGATCTCGTTTTGGGGATCACTCTTCCCGTATCGAAAATGGGGAGATCAAACCTTGGCGCCGCTTAAATCCATTCCTTCTTCCTCTTCCTTCCCTTTTCCTCTTCTCCGTTCTCTTTTCTCCCTTCTTTTCTCTCCTCTTTAATCTTCTCACCAACTTCTAAATGTAATAAATGAGATATTAAAAAACACAAAATAATGCTATTTATACTTTCTAAAACAACTAATAACTACATGGGTGGGACACTCAGGTGGGCGGATGCGCCCACCTATGACCGCCCACCTAAGGGCCGAAAATTGGCCAACGAGTGGGATTTTGATGGAATTCGACTCCCGGCACATGGTATATTATATGTATGTGCTTTATGATACAGCTACATACCAGCATTATCTGTACATGGCCTTATGATACATGCATGTGCACGGCTTGGGTACACCCGTCTCCTCTGGACGGACTCGGACTTGTCTGGCCAACCTGTGTTCAAAGTCACTGTTGCCATCATAGTCCATAAGGAACCCGCCTTAACCCTCTCTGGTTTGGGTCCTACATAGTTAAACCGGGTCAACCGTGTAATTAGACCGGGTTTGAAAAGTAGGGTATCACATTAACCCCCCCTTTTTAAAAATTTCATCCTAGAAATTGGCATACCTGGTTGTTAAAAAAGATAAGGGTACTTGGCTTGAATTTCATCCTCTTTCTCCCAAGATGCTTCTTCAAGTGAATGATTGGCCCATCGCACCTTTACGAAGGAAATAGAGCGGTTACGAAGGGTTTTCACTTTTCGGTCCAAGATTTCAGCTGGCTACTCTGTATAGGTCATATCAGCTTTTAGATATTCTGGTTCCATGGGTAATACATGCGATGGATCATGAATGTGTCGCTTCAGCATAAATACATGGAATACGTTATGAACATTCCCAAGAGAAGGTGGCAGAGCAAGCATGTAGGCTACTGAGCCAACCCGAGCTAAGATCTCAAATGGGCCAATGTATCTCGGGCTCAACTTACCCTTTTTATGGAATCTTTGCAACCCTTTTGTAGGAGAAATCTTGAGGAACACCTTTTCTCCTGCTTAAAACTTAATGTCATTCCGACAGTTGTCTACATAGCTCTTTTGGCCTGACTGAGCTGCCTTAATCCTTTCTTGAATAACATCGACCTTGTCACAAGTCATCTGTATCATTTCAGGTCCTAACATTCGGCGTTCGCCTACCTCATTCCAATACAGATCATCAATGCGTGGCAATGGATACCAGTTCTTAATGGTTAGCTTATTCAATTCCCGGTAATCGATGCACATACACAAGCTGCCATCCTTCTTTTTGACAAACAATACTGGGGCACCCCAAGGTGAAACACTTGGGCGAATAAACCCCTTCTCCAGTAATTCTTGCAACTGCATCAGAACTCCTTCAATTCGGCTGGTGCCATCCTGTATGGAGCTTTAGACACTGAAGCTGCTCCAGGAATCAAGTCTATGGCAAATTCTAACTCTCTATCAGGCGGCAGATGCATCAGATCATCTGAAAGACATTGGGAAATTCTTTAACCACCTTTACCTCTTCTAGAGGTGTAACCTTTGCATCAACATCAAGTACCGATGCTAAGTAACCCTGACATCCACTTTCCAACAACTTTACTACTTGAAGAGCGGAGACAAGGACCTTTCTAGCCCGTTTCATTTTATCTGCTTGGTATACCAATTCTTTTCCTTCATCGTCTGTCACCCTAATTAATTTTTTAGCACACATCACATTAGCTCGATGGGCCGATAACCAATCTATGCCCAGTATAACGTCAAAATTCTGCATGTTGAATTTAATGAGTTGTGCATCTAATTTCTTCCCATTGATTTCCACTAGGCACGGCCCATACACCTCCTTCAAGTGTGTAACTTTACCGGTGGGCATACTAACAATCATCCCATGATCTAGTGTCCTGGGTGACATACCAAGTTTCTCAGCAAATCTCTTAGTTTTAATGAATGTGTGGCTCCTGAATCAAATAAGACATAGGATGGTATGCCCGATATAGGTAGAACACCTAGTGCAACAATGCATATAAGTACAGTAGGTCATCAATATTTATAATAAGAAAAATCTTAAATTAAAATGTACCTGCTACCACTTTCGTGCTGGCCTCAGCTTCCTCAGCTGATAGGGCATACATTCTTCCTTGCGGTTGATTCCCCCGAGTTAAGGGTGACCGGTATGCAGAGGACTGACTGGAGGATAAGGCAGGTCTGACCCGACAATCTTTAGCATAGTGCCCATAGGAATGGCAATTAAAGCAACGGATCTGTGACACCGAAACTGGGGTGGGGCCCCTCTGCACTTGTCCCGCTGTAGAAGGAGGTCGGGGCGGCCTTGGGATTGTAGGTACCGTACTAGTATTTGGGTGGAAAGATGTAGAGCTTGAGCCACCAGCTGGTCGAGGAGGGTAGCCAGATGGCCTATAAGGCTGTCTATATGTAGGCCCGAACTATACGACCCACGGTATGCCTTGGATGAGTTGCCCATGTCCGAAAATGGATTTGTCCTCTTCCACAATCCAGGTGTGAGGGACTGTTCTCCCTTCTGCTTATCTTCCATGGTCTTAGCCTTTTGCACAATCTGGCCATAATCTGTCAAATCTAAGACTTCAAGCACTGACCCAATGGATGCCTTTAATCCCTTCAAAAATCTTGCAGCATTTCCTTCAGCTGACCTCATATGCCTTGGGGCAAAATGGAACAAACTTTCAAACTACTGCTGATACTCAAGGATAGTCTTACTCCCTTGAGTTAAGGCCATAAATTTCGTTTCTTTACGGTCTTTGAAACTACGAGGGTAGTGGTTGGCTAAGAATAACTCCTTGAATTGTTCCCAGGTGGGTTCTGGATGTGCGGCCAACAATATAGGCTTAGAGGCTTGCCACCAAGAGTTGGCTTCATTCTTAAGTTGTAGCCCTGCACAAATAAGTTTCTGTGCCTCAGTGCACTCAATCACCTGAAATATCTTTTTCAGCATCTTGGATCCACTGGTCCGGCTCTAGAGGATCACTTCCCACCTTAGAGAATACAGGTGGCAAATTCCTCTTGAAAGATTCCACTACCCTTGACGTATTATTCATCGACGGGTAATTTGGTGCATATGCCGGATAGTACGGTATGGAGGGGGCACCATATACGGAGGGATGCTGAATGGCAGAATTGGAGGTGTACCTCCAACTTGTGGTCCGTACCAGACCCTACAGGTAGGTCCTGTGGAGTAAATATTCAGAGAGGTTGACCGGTTTGAGAAAGGTCTAACTATTGCTGTATAGCAGCTATAAATGCCTGCTGCTGCTGCAGCATTTGTTGCTGGAAGGCTTGTTGTGACTACTGAATTATGGTTGCAACATCACCCGGAGTGACGACCGGTGGAGGATCCGGAGGTGTAGTCACAGGTGGGTCCCTTTGTGCCACCCCCTGATCAAAGGTTTCTGGAGGTTGTGGGAGTGGGGTTTAACCCACAAAGCGGGACCTTCTAGGATTTGGTGGTCGACCGACCGGGCGAAGACCACACGAGGTACCTCGTTCATTGCAACCGGATCTAGTACGTACCATCGTGTCCTTGCACCTGGAACATACCATACACAACATTGGTTAAGCACCTCAAAATTTATGTCGACAAATAATCATATGCCAACGCACGGGATATTATAGTGTATGATGTTTTGCAACTAGCCATAGCTTAATCCCGAAAATACGGTGCTAGTGCTTCAACAAATAGGACGATGGTCCCACTCGAATATATGGTGCTAGCCACACACCCCTTTTGTTTTTTTTTCATATATATATATATATATATATATATATAATACCTCCACCCCTTCCTCTTTTTTTTTTTTTTTTTTTTTTTTTTATTTTCTCCCAACCGGCTGTCCACCGGCGGGCAGCTCAAGTCGGCCAGTCGATCCGACCCGAGGCAGAAACACGAATAGGGCTTTTAAGCCCCTGTTCCTCTTTTTCTCCCATTCCTTCCCCCTTCTCTCACTCAGCAATTTTTGAGAGTTCCTTGACGCTTCCACTCACGATCTCACTCAACGATTCCGTGGATTTTGGGAAGATCCAACTCCTCCACTCTCAAGTAAGTCTCTTCTCCATTTCTCTTCTTGGAACATGTACTTGGGAGGTTGAATCCATGTGTAGTCCCCAAATCTTGATTTTTTTCATGTTTCTTTCCATAAACCAATCATTCCATGAGAATGTGACGTTTTCTTTGTGATTCATTCATAGTTTTAGGCTTTACTTCTCAATTTACGAGAGAAATCCCAAACCATGCCCTAATTTTCTATAATTTGGGGTTTTCTTCTATCTCTAACCTTTTTTTGCCCCAACTAACATCTCAAATGATATTCATTATGCTTGATTTGTACTTATAATGTTGGAGAGATCATGGAAATTTGTGCAAGCTTGAAATCCCATCTCTCTCCATGAAAATCCATCTCTTTTGTGTTGGGTTGGCATTCTATCCTCAACATAGATCGTTCATGCTATGAGCAACTGGTTCGAAGATTCTACTGCAACTTGGAGGTCTCTTACTAGTATGGGCAGTATTCAATAACTAGCATGGTGAAGGGGGTGAATATTCACTTGACTGTGGACACCCTTGCTACCATTCTGGACATTTCGTCAGTTGGGCATCATTTCTACAGTCCTCCAAGGAGTAAGCCCGTGGGCCCATCCTTAAGTTTGGAGATGCAGGACCATATTTACGAGACCATCTGTGGCAGTAAAGAGTGTCCGAATTCCAAGACGATATTTTACCTAGAGGTTCGTGTATTTGCTCGTTTGGTTCAGTTCAATTTGCTCCCCAGAGGAGGTCATCGGAACCAGGTAGGCTTCATAGCGGCCTACATAGCCTTCTGCATCTATAAGGCCTTGGAGGGAGGTGCCAAGCACTTATGTTTACCTTACATCATCCTTTAGACTATGGAGCATCATACCTCACACCCCGAGGACGGAGGGTTCCCATATGGTAGGATCCTCACCCGGTTCTTTGAGTTCTTTGGGGTAGATCTGAGTGGGGAGGAGGGAAAGACTCCAGCAGACAAGTTTGACAGGGGAAACCTACTAAGGATGGGTCTCCAAGCTCTCATGGATGTACCTCAGAGAGTAGGAGCTCAAAGAGGCAGGAACAGGAGGAATGCCCATAGGGAGGATGTTCCCATAGAGGAGGAGGCTAGTGAGGAGGATGAGGATTATGTTCCTCAGTTCGAGGAGGAGGATTTTTTGGACGAGGATATCCTCGAGGAGGAGTCTCTTGATTCGAGAGGTGCTGATCCTGACTTCACGAGGGCTGCAGGCCCACAGCGTAGAGCCCCGCCACCTGAGAGCGGTGCATTTGATTTTGAGAGCATGATGACTGCGATGAGGGCCTTGAAAGAAGGGCAAGATCAGCTGCTAAGAAGACTAGATGAGAGTGCTCTAGAGAGGAAAACATCTTAGAAAGGCAGGCTACCTTAGAGAGTTCCTTCCTAAGATTGGGCGAGGACTTGGATACAACGGCCAACACCATTTCAACGGATTTTTCCCGACTCCGGAGGGATGTACAGCTGGTGAACTCAAGGTTTGATTACTACGATCGTCGGCTCAATGTTCGATCGAGACCTAGGAGGGACGGAGTAGTAGAGTTAGACGATGACGAGGGTCTCTGAGGACTTAGCTCGCCTGTCTACTTCAGCTTCTCACTTGTCTCCATTTGGTTCATATTATTATTTTTCTTTGTACTTTTTCCTTCTCTGTAATTGGACTTGCTAGTATGGTGTTGTGATGATGTTTTGTGACTTGTGGTTGGTTTTGTTTTGATTATGCTTATTGGTATATATATGTATGTTGTCTATCAGGTGCTTGGTTGTGAAAAATTTTAGAAATCTTGTTTTAGCGTCGTTATGCTGCCGAAATTTCGTTACATACGTAGTCGATGGGTTATGGAATCAAAAAACTAATCTTTCATTTATTCCAAGTAAACTTTCTCTAATGCATGCCATGAAATGCGTTAACTAAATGCAACCATTATTATTACTTCCTTTATTTGGCTTTTAACTCTTTAAATTTTTTTTTTTTTTTTACGTTTACCCAATCACATTTCCTATTATAGATTCTATGGGGTCTATATGGTATGCTGTGAGTGAATAGAGCATCACGCTCTAATACCACCGTTGTCACACCCCGTCGTTCACAGAGAACCAGACCGGTGACCGGGTTAACTCCGGTTAACCCAAACCTGCCAAGATCATCTGATATAGTACCCAACCACAGCATACACACATCTAAGATCAATGTTCAAAAGTTCAGCGGAAGACTTAATTTTCCTGTAAATACCCTCAATATACTAGATACCCAAATTGTAGTATATAGATAAATACATATGGGCCCGCAGGCATGATATTTAGACAAAAGAATAACAATTCACGTATCAAATACACAAAAAGGGGTCATCAAAAGAATCAAAAGAAAAACCTCAGATCGCATCACCGCTGGTCCCATAGCACCCTTCGACGCAATCCAGATCGTGCTCATATTCCTCGGGGACCCACCAATCCTCTTCGGGGAATTCAACTATGAGGCCTGACCCTTGATCTTCAGGCTGGTGACCTGCAAAATCATCTAAAAGAAGTGTACACGTGGGATGAGCTCACTAGCTCAGTAAGTGAAAAGAAGGACCACATAACAGTCCACACAACAATCACAACGATATGCACTATATGATATGCAATTCATTTTTAATCACATCCACCTAAACAACATTACTAAGTCTTTGGCTTAGTGCTACTATAACCACAGTGCGTGAATACTCCGGTACGAGTCGCGAACTCTATCCCGCAATACGCCTATAGGGCTGTCGGAGAAGGCCCTCCGTGAGTACTCAGAAAAGTAAAGCATGCCGACTACCAACTCTCAACATAAAAGTAAATGATAGAAAATAAAGGTGCTGACTCCAACAATTTAAAAGCAGTACGATTGGCCCTCTTGAATATACCACCGAGGTTACCGACTGTCCTAATGACCAGCCGGGCGTATGTCTAACCGCCACAGTAATCCGATAACCGCGACCACTGCTTCCCCCTAAATGGTAACCCAACACCTCAACCCCTATTGGGAAGGGTCGTAGCACGGGAAGATGATAATCCTAAGCCGCATGCTCCTATATGACATAGTACGATTGCATAGTGCCACCGCGTCCCATTCCACGAGCCACCAATGCACTCATTTCCAAGCCGATTACGACATCTAGTCTAATAATGCATCATGCAGAATGATCCCATCATTCATCACATAATCACATCATCATTTAGCATTGAGAAAGTAAAACACAACACACATGTCATAATCATATGAGGATGGCTAAGCTACACATAATTTGCATGATGACATAGCTAGTCTAGATACAATTTAAATGAATGCCAAACAAGCCTTAAAATAAGGCCAAAGGTCCTCTCCCCACTTACCTGTTGTGTACAAAGACTCACGCCAGGTACGGGTGAGATCCGACGCGAGAAACGTAAATTTTGGTGAACCTATCATAAGTGAATGGGGTTAGCATTTCACCACTTTGGGGTCAAAACTAACAAGATTTGATGACAAAATCATGTTTAGAATCATAAAATAAGGTTGCACGTCCGTTTTGGGTCCATTCGAATATAAAAATCACGTTGGGGGCCTTGCAGGTGGGTCGGACAGCCCACCTGTCACGGCCCACCGGTCTTCACAGGTGGGCGGGTCGGCCCACCGGTCTTGACCCACAGGTCCTGACCAGCGGGCAGGTCGGCCCACTAGTAGGGGCCCACCGGTCGGCCCCGAGGGCCTGCCCTCTCAGGTGGGTGCCCTCAGGCGGGCCGTTTGGCCCACCGGTCTCAGCCCACCTGAGAGGGCGAAAAAATGCCATTTTTCTTAAAACTTTCTCCAGTTTTTGGGGAAACAAATGGGGTTTTTCCAAACCCATTTTCTACACATTCAAGGTCTCATAAGATGATTCTAACCTAGATCTAAGTTAGATTTAAGGATTGGAAAGCCATCTTACCTTCTTTGCTCAAGAACTCTTTCAAAACCCCAAAAATCACTTCTTAGCTCAAGAAATCACCAATGCTTCTCCAACCTAGTAAACACTTCTTCAAATCCTTCAAAATCAACATATAGACCATCTATCAAACCTTAGATTCGTCATTTTAAGGGGGATTTACAAGATCTCAAGGAACTCTACCCCAATCAAGGGTTTTGCTTGGGTTTGGTGAAAGTTTAAGAAACATAGTCTTTGCTCACCTCTAATCGTAGATCTCGTGTTGGGGATCACTCTTCCGGCATCGAAAATGGGAAGATCAAACCTTGGCACCGCTTAAATCCATTCCTTCTTCCTCTTCCTTCCCTTTTCCTCTTCTCCGTTCTCTTTTCTCCCTTCTTTTCTCTCTCCTTTTTAATCTTCTCACCAACTTCTAAATGTAATAAATGAGATATTGAAAAACACAAAATAATGCTATTTATACTTTCTAAAACAACTAATAACTACATGGGTGGGTCATTCAGGTGGGCGGATGTGCCCACCTATGACCGCCCACCTGAGGGCCAAAAATTGGCCAACGAGTGGGATTTTGATGGAATTCGACTCTTGGCACATGGTATATTATACGTATATGCTTTAGGATACAGCTACATACGAGCATTATCCGTATATGGCCTTATGATACATGTATGTGCACGGCTTGGGTACACTCATCTCCTCTGGCACTGACTCGGACTTGTCTGGCCAACTGTGTTCAAAGTCACCCTTGCCATCATGGTCTATAAGGAACCCGCCTTAACCCTCTCTGGTTCGGGTCCTGCATGGTTAAATCGGGTCAACCGTGTAATTAAACCGGTTTAAAAAGTAAGGTATCACATCCTCACTCAACCGAAACCCATCAGGCTGCTCTATATAAACCTCTTATTCCAAGTTTTCATTTAGAAAAGCTAATTTGACATCCATCTGATAGACCTTGAACCCTTGTACACTGACAAAGCTAAGAACATTCTGATAGCCTCAAGTCTCCCATTGGAGCAAGAGTTTCCTCAAAATCAATGCCTTCCACTTAAGCACTCTCCCTCTTTGACTTCAGTGTCAAAGAACTATGACATCTCTCTCTAAAGCAATCTCTCCCAGTGTTGGATACAAGCATCTATAGGAGTGTCCATACGCATCTTTCCAATCCTACAGATGTGAGAGTTCAAACTACATAGGAGTGCCCATAACATCTTCCCTATCCTATGAGTCAAAATCTGAATTACTCAACTGACCTCATATCTACTTAAACACCGCTCATCGATAAGTGTTGCCTCGATCGATATATATCATCAACTATAAATTACAAGACACAACCGCTCAACTCACCACTTCCTATCATAAATCTGATTCAACAACATATCATTCTCTCTATCACTAGTGCTGAAATATTTAGCTCTGTCAAAGTCAAACAATCACCATGATCACACAAAACTGCACTCTGACAACTACCACTGAGATTGATACCAACTGAATCTTTGACCCATACTGATACATACAAAAGTTAATTGTTGGCTGCCATACTCACAACTGTATACCTCTGACCACCACTGACATTCTCAACCATTCTGCCCTCTAACTGACACTGAACTACTCATCTGGTGATTGCTCTATCAAGATGCAAATACTCAGGAGAACTACACTAAGTTTCAACTTATGTCTCTAATCTAAGCACTATTGCAGGAACTTTACTATCATAATCTGACTCATGCTGGGAATACTAATATCCATCTAGTGAGCTCCCCCATTCTTGTGCACCTGAGTACACCTAGTGCTTGGGAGGTGCGCCCACTCCTATACATTGTCTAGGTGGTGTGAGGGTGGTGACTGTGACTATACACACCTCTATGTGCTTCTCTCTCCAAACTAACTGACCACTTGCTTTGGTCCTAATCATTTGCTTCTCACCAGAAGCTTTTCTACTATATTTTTCTTTCTACTCACTTACTGTCTTCTTCAATCTCCACCTCTGTCCAACTAACTCCATTGTAGATCTCTCTGTTACCTTTCTAACTGATGGTCTTCCCTTTCTGAATATTTTCTACACAACTGTAGAACTGACATCTCCCTTTGTTTTTCAGATTCTGTTTATTGTTGTCTCGACCATTTGTATATCCTACACTTTCCATGCACTATACAAAGCCACCTGAGACTCACTACTAGATTGTGACTGATACTTCTTAGACTGCCTTTCATTGACTTGCCTTCTACAATCACTTATTAACTTTCTGGTTCTAGAGATCTGATAGTCTCTCTCCTCTTGTACAAGCTGAGGGGAGAGCACTGCCTTGCAATGCTTGGCCTAATGTCCATATGGTGGCATCTAAGACATTTTACTAGTTGTCTACTCATACTATGAGAATCCTCCCTCCATAGCTGGAATCTAATATAGATATACACTCTGCTCACCTAAGCCCATACCCACTGCACCTGTGGCAATACCCATGAAAATATGACTGCATCATTGGTAACTGCCTATGCAAGCTGGGTGAAGCATTATGTCTGTTGGTGGGAACCATCTGACTCTGCCTGGGAATCATCTGCATAGGCCTCTGATAATTGAACTTGTTGAACCTGCCATGCTCAACTGGTCTCTGCTGGTAACTTTGTCATAACCACCTACTCTGATTATGTTTCCTGTTTGGACTGTTTGTTCGCCTTTACCTCTACTCTTTGTATCTTATGGACTGCCTCCACTTTGTACCTGATGTGTAGGAGATCTCATCTCACTATTATGTTTCTTCTCTCTCTTCCTCGGTCTCCTCTGAGCTCTCTTTTGTTTTTTATCTGTAGTTTGTCTCTATGTTCTGATCTCCACTGTCTCTATAGCTTTCCCTGATGACTCACCCTGCTTTGTTATAGGACTAGAGCTGATGATGGGTAGTCTCTGACATTCTGCAGACTAAGCTAGATGTCTATCCATCTCTGCAACCACAGGTGGAGTGGCTGAATGTCTCCTCTGCAACTCGGCCAACTGTGTTTGTAGTGAAATGATCTCTGCTTCTAATTCTTTGTTTAACTTCTTAAAATCATTTGAAATTTCATTACCTCTTTTAATTACTCCAGATTGCACATCTATTTTCTCTCTCAAGGCCAAATTCTCTTACTCAAGCCTAGTACACACCTCACTTTGCTTTCTCAGTTGATCTTCAAGAGATTTTATAACCTGGGGGTCATTTCTAGACTCCATCATTTGTGAGATACAAGAAGCATCAAGCTCTGACAATTGTGCTCTCAACACGGTGACTGCCTCTTCAAGGATTCTAGATCTCTCATCTTTATTGATGACTTGTGTTTCTAATGTTGCAATAATGAAGTTGCACTCCTTCATATGTGTTTTCAAATCAATGCTGATCTCATCCTGAGTTGTAATAATATGTGCCTCAACTCACTCAGATCCACTAGTGTAGCACATCTATACATCTGCTTTCAACCTCTAATGTGGACTCTGATATAGCTAGCTCACCTCCATGTATGTTGTGTAATCTCTCCCATATCGCCTTAGCTAATATGTATGAACTGACTTTGACACTCATACTGTCTGTTAATCCATCTAAAATGATTTCTCTAACCCTAGAGTCAATACTAGAGTCTACACTCCCATTAACTACTGCACTCCATAGATCATACCACAATGAACCAATATGTGACTTTATCAACTTCCTCTAAAAGATAAAATCTGATCCATTAAAAATAGAAGCTCTAGAAGTAGACTTACTGAACCAAACACCTGATGCCTTTTTCAACCAACCGGATCACTCTGAGCTGTTTAAGCTACCTCTAGAGCCTTAGCTCTAATACCAATTGTTGGGTCGTGATTGACACTGAGAGTGAGGGTGAATCACTGTGCCAAATATTTTTTTATTTTTCAGCTATACCTCTGATGTGGCAATCACTATTTACCCTTCAATAGTACAACCATCGATATTGCCTGAGTCTGCTATGTATACTACTGACCATTCTTACTGTTGCATGGAACTTACTCACGTAACTATGCTACCTAGAGCTGTTTCATAAACCTCATATAGTAATCACTGTCACATACATACACAGTCATATGCACATCCACACTGCACCACCAAGTGGTTAGGTCTATCAGATGTACACACCCATTCTGCAGCCAAGCACTCCAATCTACAATACAAATACGAGCATACACATCCACAACATAAGAAATACGTGCTTCGACCAGTTGCCAACATGCACAGAGTAATGCCTACTGTCAGACTCAGTATTTACTCAATACTAATTATAACTGCACCCACAGCCAAGGGAACACATTCCCAGTTTCCACCAATGACATACAATGGCTAGGTCTTCACCTTAGTTTTCTCAAAATGATCTGAGAGGCCGCACCCACGGCAAATAGGTTTAGGTAGTTGTAACTACCAAGAAACACATAGTCCCTGTGTCCAGCACCCACTGAACACCAATAAAAAATAAGGTTGGGCTTATAACAATGCCCTATAGTGAAACACTCATATATGTAAATTTTTTCCAGATAGACTACAACTATCACTTAAGTATTTTACCAAACATCTTGCCTACAATGATTTATAATAATGAAAATTTTACAAAAGTGAGGTTACCTTGGCAAGGAGTAACCATCGGAGATGTAATAATGTTGATCTCCACTTAATGCGGACCACAATCACGTTGTCTCGATGTCGCCAATCTTCAACCCCGGTTGGCACTTGGGTTTCTTGAAGCAACTCACAATAACCAAATTCTATGTTCTTCTTCTTCTTATTTATTATCTCCTTGTCTTTATTTTCATGCAGCAACAATGGCATTCACATTCACACACACACACACACACACACTCCTCTCTCTCTCTCTCTCTCTCTCTCTCTCTCTCTCTACTTCTCCTTCTAGTCTTCCTTGTAAATAAAGCTTTAATGAAAAATAGTATCCTCAACAAGTACCATCAAACTCCATTAATTGGATTTGAGAAAATCTTTCTTGAGAGGCATTCAAGACACATACAAAGAGAGGGAAAAACTTCTTCTCTATTTCCCACTTCTTCTTTCTCTTCCATATTCTTTTCTTTCTCTTGGCAACAACCAATAGAGCTTGCTTCCTTGGTTTCCAGTAGCTTCCTAAGCCTTTAATGGGGCTATGGATGAATTGCAAGAGGATGGAAGTCTTTCATTCAAATTCTTAGCCTTTCATGAGCTTCAACTCATTTTTCGATCACCTTATCAATCCCTCTGCATGATTTCTTCCTCTAGTATATAGAGCTCGAAGAGATGAAGAATCTCCAACTTGAATCACCCAAATCGGAGTTAAGATGAGGGAGATATGGCCATTTGAAGTTGGACCAACTAGAACACAAAATAGAATCTTTAGAGGTTGGCGAGGCTATGCCGGTGCGCGCAATAGGGTGCAAATCTGGCCATATATCTCATCAAAGTGAATCTCTTAATCTAGACCATCCGATTAAAATAACGGATAGTAAATCTCAGCCACAAGATTTGAATAAGGGAGTCAACTGATGACGTCATACTGACGTCAGCGGTCAGCAATCACTTTTTGTTGTTGATTTTTGATTGGTTACTTTTCCGAATTTTAAAGGAGCTTGTCTCCCACTCACAAAAGTGAAAAGCTTATCGACCATTGGATCTGAATGAATCAAGATGGCTTTAATCAGATCTCATGAGATCCTTAAGATCAGAATCTTTTATATACTTTCTATGCATGCACGAAACACCACAACATACCTTGATGAAGTGTAGTGCCAGTGCATCAGGGCTTATGCACCTAACAAATCAAGTCCCATGCGCAAGCATCTATCTCGCCCATGTCAGCACAAAATCTCAGCAGTTGTTAGATGAGAATAAGGCCTACGTGGCTTCATCTGAACCCTCTATTGTACAACCTATACTCTCTTTTATTACAATCAAGCCCCGCCTCTATATATTTCAAGCTTAAAGACCCCAGAACTCGACCTTTAAAATCTTGAAATTACATAAAGCCCTTCAAATTTAAAAATAAATTCCAAAAATCGACCCAACACCGAGAACAATTGGTGAATTTTTTTTTGGGATTTTCGAATCGATTTCACAGAAGCACTTATAATTTTTTCATAAGATATCCGATCGAGATGAAACGAAGTGCGTTGGAACCATGGCTGGTTGATCTTTGACTTTTCAAAAGATCTGATCATCTGACTCAGCAATGTAAAAAGACTAAAATTCCCCTAGCCCTGATATGCATCTTTCTCATACTGAATCAGAACGCAATGAAATCAGAACCCTTGGAAATATTGGATTTTTTTCGTATCGTTACATGGAGAACACTTTTTTTAAAAAAAATTTCTTCAATGCCAAAATTTCCTCGATCGTCACAAATGCCATAACTTCTTCATACGGTATCAGAATGTGATGAAATAAAATGCACTGGACTAAGTAAATTACAATCTATCTTTTTCATGAAGAAACAATCTTTCAAAAGTATCATTTCTATTACCAAAAATGCCCCCGAGCATAAATAGATTAATTTTACCAGTTTTGACGCAGAAACCCGCACCACCTACTAAGGATGTATCAAACCACTCCATGCATACCAAGCGGCTCTGTTATCTCATCGGTGACAGTGGACACTGCCATGTCATCTTTTTCATCCATGTCACCCAAAATGACCACGTCATCACCACCACGTGGTAGGGTTGCCAACAAGGACAACCACAAAACAACACAAATATCCTACAAAGACTTATTGACCTTATTTGGCGATGACCGCTGGAGAGATGATGAGTATGAGTATGATGAGCATGTTTGATGGCACATGGAGAAGCACTTGCAGAACACGACTTCCCACATCTACAATCGACTGTGGACACCCAATGATGTAAGTACTTGATTTCTCTAGAACTTGTAATTTTGATGTAGAACCTCATACTTAAGGCTTGTAATTTATGCGTGGTAGGATATTATGTCAATCATTTATTAGTCCATAGGCCTCTTGAAGATGTATTTCCTAACGAGGACGTGATGAGTTGCAGAATAGAAAATATACTATCGCAACTCTTCTTTGATGGAGCATTCGACTCTAAAGGATATGGGGCAAGAATCTTACTGATATCCCTTGATAGGTCAAGCAACCAATTTGCGTTGAAGCTAAAATTCGAATGCACCAACAACATGGAGGAATACAAAGTATGTGCAACGGGCCTGGAGATCACCATGGCCATAGGCATCAGAAGGCTCAAAGTGTTCAGCGAATATTCTGCAGTAATATTTCAAATGCTGGGAGAATGGAAAACCAAGGACAAGAACCTCATACCATTGGAGTACCATATTCAATGCTTCTTCCAATGTGTCATTCTCCTACTTCGGAGGAGCTTCACTTGTTCAACTTAGTAATCTTCATCGATAGTCATATCACCCAAGCAGTTTTCCGCCTGCTCACTGATCTTCTATTGTGCTTAAAAGTACTATTATATCCACTGCGTTCTTGCAGCTACCTCAGAATTAACATCTCCTTCTTCTTCCTCTTCGTCTAGAAACTTTATCTCTATTTGGATAGATAACGCTGGATGGATGGAATTAGTGGGATCCATCATCGGGTCATCCCCACTCGTGGAACTTACCTGGTGACTAACCATGTCATTAGAACTATCAAGCTCTTCATCGGATTCTCCCTCTATGTCACTCAACATGTGAATCAAGCAAGCCTCTTCTTTAATTTTCTCCCTGACTGGTAATGCCATAAATTCATCTGTCATCTCTTCAACTACGTGAGGTCCTTCCCAGGCTCAACAAGGTGTATCAATGAGGTAGGATTCATTTCTGACTCTTCATCATTCAAAGCATTCACTGGCCCCGTTGAGAAGGTGTAATCTGGTGACTTTGGTAACATGTCATAACCATCCACCCATCCAGACTCCTGAAAAGCTGGGGTCATACACTATTCTTGGGCCATATGCGGATTGGGAATCAAGGTCCTTTGATGGGGTTGATGGGTATGAGATGGGATGATATGAAGGGAATGTAGTGTGAGAGGTTGGGTACTTTGAAGGGGATAAAGAATAATATAAAGGTGATAAAGGATATGATCCCGGATGGTATGATGGGGATTTGGGTGGTGGTAAAGGGGGATGATGTATAGGTGATGGAGGGGCATGGACCGTAGGAGCTTCGGGTGGCAGAGTCCTAGGTGGTGGTTGACCCATGGCTCACAACGTCATTCCTCAATGGCTCTTTCAGTTTTCTTCTTCATTATCTGTGCTCTATTTCCCATGATCTTCAAGTAAACTCAGTAATTCATGAGGCTTTTTCTTTTCTTTGGACAAATGAGTCTAGTTGGATCCTTTGGAGCTTCTTCTCCTTCCAATGCATTAACTGTCTCATGCTCTAGGAGTGGGCTGGTTATGACACTAGGAGGCTGCTTGACTTTCACTTCTATTGTTCCATTTTCCACCAAATCTTGGATGGCATGTTACAAATTGAAGCATCGTTCCATGGTGTGACCTTTCTGGTTATGGTAAGCACAATATTCATGGTCTCTGTACCCGACAAGTGGGGGATTGCTAATGGGTCTAGGAGCAATGTGCCTAGGAGACCTTGCTTCTTTAACTTCTCATATATCTTGGCCAACAACATTCCCAAATATGTGAACTGCTTCCTAGGCTGCGGGGCCCTTTGGGCTATAGGATCTTCCTGTATGACAAATAGTTGTGGCTGGGATACTACTACTGATGGTGTTGGTTACTGAACTGCATTCATCGTGCCCATCTCTGAACTCTTGCCTCATTCTTTCCTGAGTCCTGAGGCACTACCTGGTACTGGGCATCCCTTAACAACTTGTTTTCGACGTGGGTGCCTATGGCTATCAAAGCATCAAAATTCTACAAATGTT
The DNA here is from genome assembly GCA_022985045.1 of Macadamia tetraphylla. NCBI lineage: Eukaryota > Viridiplantae > Streptophyta > Magnoliopsida > Proteales > Proteaceae > Macadamia > Macadamia tetraphylla. Next base: position 14,296,529 of record CM040973.1, on the reverse strand, counting down.
GGTAGTAAAGGATATTATAGCAGGGTTTGGAGATGTTTTCAATCAACAACTCCACTTGCTCCGCCTCAGAAGGGCGATCCACCATTTTGGCAGCCTTGTCACAAATCCTTATCAGAAATACCATAAATCCTTCTTTGGCTGCTACCTCAGAGTCTCCAACTCACGTATCTTAACATCAACTTCTGTATTGCATGAGTACTGATTGTTAAAGGCTCGCACAACTATTCCCCAATTTTGAGTCTGTGAGGGTTCCAATTGTGTTAGCCACCTCAAAGCTGACCTTGACAAGGTTAACATAAATGTTTGCCCCATCTGCTCATCCGTGAGTTGTCATGACTTGGCGATACTCACGAAGATCTTCAATGTGCCTTGGGATCTCCTGACCCATCAAACCAATCAGTCTGCTATTTAAACTTCTTGGGAACCCATGCCCTAGAGAAGAAACTCATCCCATTGGGATCTGTGGTCTGCCCCTCTTGGCTCTTACCACTCCGGATCATGCGTTCTAATTTTTCTAGGTACTCTCATCTTCTTTTCTCTTTCAGTCTCTAGAAGTTCATTTTGCACATGGGCAAGAAAATCTTCCTCTTCCTCATCAATCACAACCCTAGGTTGAGCCTTAAGCACTACAAAAGTTTCTCTTTGTGTAGCTACACTGGGCTGTCCTGGTTCTCCTAAAAGGGGAATAGGATCTACCCTTGTCGGGTTCCTAGCAACATTCTCATTTTGATTGGGGACAGGGTCCACCCTAGAAGGGGTCCTAATCTCTTGTAGGATCTATACCAAGTTCTTCTTAAATTTGGCCATCTTAGTTTCCATAGCTTCCAAGGGATAAGTCCATGCTGGTTCTGGTACTTCACCACTGATCGGGTCCCTAATAAAAGCTTCCATCCTAATTGAACTCTGACTATTTGATGAAGGATTGTCTAACTGAGGTGATATTGGACTTAGGCGAGTCAATCAACTACCTTAACGAGTCCATAAGGACGATGGGGGATCTATTGGGCTTGGAATCGTGCTGATCCACAAAGAAGGTTTGGCTTTAGATTTTTTTCTTTTTATTTATTTTATTTTTTATTTTTTGTTTTTTTGCAAACAAGCATTTTATACTAGGTTAGTGCAAACATGGTGATCTTGGAAAAAAGTGGTCTTATGAGGTATTCCACACCGCAGGGTTTTGCTCTATGTTATTTATCCCACTTGGCGATTCCTTTCCCTCTGGATACTCGTGGGATGCACCTCCTTGATGATTCAGCATCCCATATGATTTGATGGGAATCACCCTAGAATCATACATACTAAATCATCGAGGTGTCATTCCCCATTTTCAGGAAGGAATCTTTAATTGACAACCCACTTGAGAGAGAGCATATCCCTGACAACTCGAATACATCATAAAAATACTCCAACCTTGATCTCAAACAAATACAATCGTCAACTTGTGGCGTTCCTAGGGATTTCTCATTCAATTTCCTACATGATGCAAGGATATAGTGGATGCAATAGAATCGAATAGGCTTCCTTGACAAGATCTATATACTCAAGGTACGATATCCTTTTGATATACCCGAAGATATGGTATCAAGGGTGCAATGTCCTTTCCCATTAATCGTAACTACACACAAGATTAAGCAATTGGTTACAAGGGTGGATGGAACCGTGTTTTGAGTGTGTGCAAAAGTGTAATGTGAGAAGTACTATTGTACGATCTCAGAATATCACAAAGTACGCGGACCACCCCGAGGGTGCTGGTAAGATAATGGTCATCCTCATCATACGATTGTGCTTCAAGCATTCATAATACTTAGTATTTCGTGCATTAACCTCCCCGAGGGTGCTGGCATAACAGGAAGTATCCTCACCACACGATTTCACTTCGAGCACGATGTATGATGCGGTTAGTGCATACAGTTACAAATATGGGTTAGTCAAACATGTTTTCATACAAATATATTAAGAGGAATATTCTTGCATTTAACAGTAGCATCTAATATTGGAAGTTTGGTAGTCCCCAGTGGAGTCACCACTGTGAGGGGAGCAACGATCGCAGATCATCCATAGGGCCCATGCCACCACATCCTCGTTCAAAGACACATGGGAGCCTATTTCCCGGGACTATCTGCTTTGGGTATCTTTTAAAATAAATAATTGGAGTCACCACCTAGGGTTAGGGCCTAGGACCCCAGGGTGTGGGCCCGTTCTATAAAGACGGACCCGAGATTGACTCTGTTTGGTTCAAAGATTAGGGTGAGAGCCAGGTTATGAAGTTAGGAAGGTGTTAGGCACCCACTTCACCCGTTGAACCAGTCTTCCTATTAGATGTTGAATTTTTAATATTTCCCTTTGAGATCCTAACCCACATGCGTGACTATATTATTTAATTTGCAATACTATACATATGCTATATTTAATGTAAAATCTACATTATGTCTACTCTATTGAGGAATTATACCTGATCTTGACCCCTATTCCAGGTCAAGAGGGGATGGACCCCGGTTGATGCTTTGGCGGCACTGATGAAGATCCCTGACTTAGACGGAATTGACCTCGGGTACTTGCATCTCTTCCTTGGAGACCCTAGGCCTTTGGTGATACTTCAAGCTCTGGCATGCTTCTCGAGAATGGGAGGTGGAGGAATCTCTTTACTCCACTCCTTCCTTCTCACTCTCTTCTTCTCTCTTTTCTCTCTTCCCTCTTTCTCCTCTATTGTCTGTGTGTTCTTTGTGGAGAAGAGACCCTATTTATAGGTGTCAACCCCCCTCTTACAGGTCTGTCCAAAATAGCCATGGGCCCGCCATCCAAAAATGGAAGGTTCTCATGGGCCCGATAGAATTTCCTTCAAAAAGTGGTTTTTCTTATGTTTTAAACACCCAATCATAGCACTTTTATTTGAAAATATGTGGGTTCGTCAGAATTTTGGCAGACCCGACAAAATTGTTTCCTTAAAAACCTATTTTTATTAAAACATTTTTTTTATATTTTTCTCTATTTTCTTTATTTTATTATTCCCTTTTTTGGGGTGAAAAATTGGCGGGCCCGTCAGACCACAAAAAAAGGCGGGCCAGAGAAGAATCTAGGTCCGAATTGGGCTGTCGATCGCTGATCTGACTTTCAGGAGTATTTTTGGGAGATCTAGTGGTCCAATTTTCGTGTGCGATATATCGTCGAAATCGTCTTTCTGAGTACTATCCAATGGTGTGGGTTTTGAGCTCCTTATCCACTCGTAAAAATCGAGAATAGCAAAGAGGGGATTTTACCCTTTTGCCAGCTAGGGTTTTTTTGACAATCCTTATTCATGCTGTTTTTGCACAAGTGGAGAGTAAATAGAATAAATTCGTTAATATATAATAGAGCAAACATCGCTCCCCTCCCCTGAACTATGGCAAAATATCAATTTGACCCCACCTTTCTGAAAATATCACTCACCTCCCTACAAGAAAAAGATTCTATCTAACGACCCCAACCGATAGAAATCGCTGTTAAGTTAAGTTATATTTTTACGTAATTCTCATAATATCCCTAATTGTGTAATGCCAAAATTACACTTAAAGTGAAAGACCCACTCAAATCCATCCTTATTCCTCTTTCTCTGTCGTTGAGACATCCCTACCGTCATCGCTGAAGCTTGAAGGAGAAGGAACGATCGTCTTCATCGAAGCTTCCACATGCGAGATGACCTCCTTCTCCGCTTGAATCTTCTTCTACATTGGAGTTCTTCTTTCTCAAGTTCATACGATTTGGAGCCCTAAGTAAAGTAGAGATCGGTACAAGTAATGAATCAGTGCTTACTTCTCTATGCGATTTGGAGCCCTAGATTTCAAATCTAGGAAGTGAAAAACCAAATTCTTCTCCCCTTTCTTATCCCCTCCCCCTCTGTGGCGAACCTAAAATCCCTCGTTGAACCGAAGGAGAAGGAGCAGAAGGTTGAAGCTTCAAATCGTTCATTGACAAATTGGGGTTATTACTCCATTTTTGTTTGACGTTCTCTCTGTTGCACGAGTAAGATACTCCCCCAGTTATTGATTGGGGTTGTTCTCTTGTCTTATGCATTTAACATAGCATTTGTGAATGAAATACATATAGTTGGTATGAATGAAGCTCCCAGCTTCTTCGATGTAGTATATTAAATGGATTTGCAGTTACTTTTCGTAGCCAATTTACCAAAACAGAGGCGGGAATATTGCAGTTAGAATAGAGAAAAACAGAGGTGAGATACAAAATAGGTTGGCTGTTAGTGCAGTTCAAACATAGCGTTTGTCAATTATGTTTCAGTGAATATGCCCAACACACACAGAGACCTTAAACAACAGCAGAGAAATGGACCAACAGAAGAGAAAATGAAGAAAAATAAAAGCTATTGGGGAGAGGGTGAGATAGAGAGCTCTTCTGAATCCAGTTTTATCTCTGCAGCTGAGAGAAGAGAGAAGAGAGAGAAGCAAGCAACTGAATTGAATGGAGTCTCATGGAGAGTTGTGGGGTATATATAGCACACTGGAAGTCTTGTAGAATATTAATTACATTAATTGCTGTTTATTTCTAGTTTTAATATTCTACTATATTGCTAAAGGTTCTCACATTGTAGCTATTATACCATATTTCCTTTTTTCTTATAAGCAACTGTCATATTATATCAATTTGACTCATTTAATCAACAAAATTGTTATATTTTAAAGGATGTGGTTTAGCTTAGTTCTATTTTGATCCAAAAGTGAATTCAAACGTCATAGAGAGCTCTTTTGATCCAAAAGTGAATTCAAACTTAAAGGAGGTGGTTTAGCTTAGTTCTATTCATAGTTTTTAAGGCGCTGCTAAGGCGTCTCCTTACCAGCCTTGGTGCTGATGCGGTCTAAAAAAGTTAAGGCAATGCTCTGCCTTACGTGAAGTGGCGCCTTATGGGTTTTTTTTTTTTTTTTAAACACATTTTAAAATTACTTGATGAAGATTCCAAATATAGATTGTTTATTGGTAGGTGTATGATTTTGTTAACACTTGAGATGTATGGGATCAGCTTTACTCCACCAAAAATAACCAAAACAAACAAAACAAAAACACGATTCACAAACAGGGTTTGGATTTTGTCAAGGATTTTAAGAAAGGGCTTTGAGAAGGAATCAAGGAACAAGGAAGAACCACTGATCTAGGCGACCATTTTGTTCCGGCAGTGGTGAGTTTGTTCCGGCAGTGGTGAGCTTCATTCTTCTTTGACAGGAGTAGAAATATAGTGGATGACCTTAAGGCTTAGGCACTCATTTTGGCATCATAGAGGTAAGTTTAATAAATACTTGTATTTTTTATGTCTTTTTTTCTTTATATTTATAATTTTGTTTCATAATTATGTATTTATATTATATGTTAATATGTTATGACGATTGATGATTGATGATTGATGATTGATGAAGATGAATTTAGTTTATTCACTTTATTGATTTGTTTTCTTGATGAATATCTTACATTGGTATGAATATGAACTTTTAATATTTATTTAACATATGAGTAATAGGATTCAACTAGGATTTGAGCCAAATAGATTGGTTTTATAAAAAAATTACATAAGAACGCTTTAGTCAATAAGGCGACGCTTTATGCTCGCCTTATCGCTAAGGCGACGCTTTATGCTCCCTTATCGCTAAGGCACTCCGAAAGACCCTCAAATGCCTCCGTCGCCTTACTGCCTTAAAAACTATGGTTCTATTTAAAAGATTCATTCTGTGTTAATGTGGGAAACTTTGAAGTTTGAATGCTCTTTTTGAGTAAATCATTTAACGTAAATATTGTTTTTGAACAAGGGCTCTTCTTACATTTTACTATACCTTACTGAACATTTTTACTATACTTTACTGATTTACTCATTCTTTAATCACTTTTACTATACCTTGTTGAACTGTGGATGCTTGTTCCTGATTTACCTAGCTCTTTTGTTTTTTTATCATCTTTTAATCACTCAGCTTTCTATATTGTTGTAGTTGGAAGGAACACTTGGAAGATCTACTTCCATTCTGTTATGGAGATAAGGGTAGGCATATATTATCACTTCAACATGAACACCTCAGAGCTTATAGTGGTGGATCCAGACAAGTATTGTTACATAGACATGGTGACCGACATATATAATATTGTTATCAGGCATGTCCCCATAGGCTTTATGGTGAGATTTAAGGTGAAGTGTATACTTCCGAATAATCAGGATCTGGAGGTTGACAATGATGAGCTTGTGGTTGAGTTGTTTGAATTGAATTCACAAGTTGATTTCATTAACCTATAAGTATATGATTTGTATGTTGATGAAAGCCCATCTAGAAAATACACAGTAAATGCCTTACCTGGTGAACTGGTTAAAAGAGAGAATGATTCTATAGTTGGACAAATGGAAGAAAATCCAAGATTTCCAAACACTGTTATCCGTCAAAGTCAAAGTGGATATGGTGAGGATGTACAGCAAAGTTAAGTTGGTGTTGATACTATTATCAACCAAAGTCAGTCTGGGTATGGTTCAATTGTACATCAAGAAAAGATGAGTGATGGTAGCAGGACAAAGCATCAACTGAGAAGTGGTGGGGAGTCCTTTAGGGCTTCCCGCAGTAAAGGGACTGATGGAACTGAAACTAGGAGAAATGCAGATAGTAGTTATGCCATTGATAAGGGTAGTGGTGGAATTAAAGTGATAAGTGATAATGACTGATGAAAATAGCGACAAGGAATGGAAAGAAAATAGTGAAGATGAAAATAACTTGGAAGATACTGATGGTGATCAGGATCTTGAGATAGAAAAAGACACTTTATCTGAGCTGGAGGATGAAGTAAGAAGGGAGCAGTGAGGTAATAATGACAATGATGTGCATGATAGTTGGTCTGATTATGATTCAGATGAATTTGCAAACCATATGTTGAGAAAGTTAATTCTGTTGGTACTGAGAAAAAAAATTAGAGGCTGGAATGGTTTTTGATGATGTGAATCACTTCAGGTCTGTACTTAGAGACCATGTAATTCAAGAAGGCTTTCAAATTTTCAGAGTTAAGAATGAGAAAACCAGGGTAAGAGCTGAGTGTGCCTCACCATGACGTACATGGAGCATCTTTGCTTCACTTTGTGATCGTGGAGCTATATTTATGATCAAATCAATGTGTAAGGAGCACTATTGTGGGAGAGTTGATGAAAACAAGAGTGTTACATACACATGGGTAGCTTCTCATCTTGCAGCACAGCTAAAGACAGATCCAGATATGAAGGCTGATGCAATGAAGGCATATTTTATGGATAATTATAGGATCAAAGTCCCTTACCAGACATTGTATAGAGCCAAGAACAAAGCAAGTGAGATCAATGAAGGTAGCCATTCCAAGTCATATGCCAAGCCACCTTCGTATGGTGATCTGATTATAGAATGAAACCCAGGGAGTATGTTCAAACTTCAATTTTATGAGAGGACCATAATGTCAGATCCCCCTGTGTTTAAAAGGCTATTTGTTAGTTTTAAGGCATGTGTAGATGGCTTTTTGAATGGGTGCAGACCCTTTATTGGGGTAGATGGCTGTCATCTAAAGGGAACATATGGAGGTGTTTTGTTGGCTGCAGTGACTGTTGATGGGAATAAAGGATTGTTCCCAATTGCATATTGTGTGGTAGAATGTGAATGCAAAGAGAGTTGGAACTTCTTCCTCTGCAATTTATATATCATGCTACAATCAGTCAATTATGTCAGTCCCATCACTTTCATGTCTGATAAACAAAAGGTATGGTAGCATGTATTCCCAAATCAGTTTTAGTATATTCGTATAATCAATATCATTGATGTTGTCAACTTACTCATTGTTTTTTTTTTTTCTTATTTGTTTGTATGTTATAGGGACTATGTGATGCTATCTCCAATACATTCCGGGGATGTCATCATAGATGGTGTAGTAGACATCTATATCAAAATTTCAAGTCACTGCATCCTGGTGTATTGTTGAGAAAGCATTTTTGGAGGGTAGCAAAGGCATCAAATCAGTTTTACTTTGACAAAGCAATGAATGACATGAAAGCCACCAAAAAAGAAGCTTTTGATTGGCTGAGTAGGAATACTCCAAATATGTGGGCAAGGCATTTCAGCTGCAAATCTGATCATATCACTAATAGTATGACAGAATCATTTAACCAGTGGATTGGACTGTATAGAGGAAAACCAATACTAACTTTGATTGATGAGATCAAGAAGAAACTGATGAACAAGATGTAACAAAGATATCAGTTGGGATGTAGCTTTAAGGGTAGAGTCTCACTAAAGATCAAAACTAAATTGGCTGTGCTAACCACTGAAGTGAGGGAGTGCATGGTCCTTACTGCTGGAATAGATGAATTTGAAGTCACAGATAGTGATGGGATATATGTGGTTGATTTAAGGAAGCATACTTGTGGGTAGACTATTCTGGACTGCAATGCAAGCATGCAGTCGCTTGTGTAAAATATAAGAGAGAGAACTTGGAAAAGTACTCTGATGAGTACTACAGTATGGCAAAGTACATGGCAGCTTACTAGGACATTTCATGCAATGCCTGGTCTAGATGAGTTAAAGGAGGAACACTTGATGGGGATTGTTCAACCTCTACCTTTAAAAAGGTTGGTTGGTAGACCAACTAAGTGTAGGAGAAAGGCACCAGATGAAGAACCATCAGGAGAGTTTAGAAGAAAATCCCATACCATCAGGTGTAGTACATGCAGGTCCACTGGTCACAATGTGAGGAGATGTAAAGGAACCCCAGTGATAGACAAAGCTGCTTCTTCTGGGAAGACAGTTGGGACAAAGGTATTAGGTTTAATTCTACAATAAGTATAACTAACATATATTTGCATGTTACTAATCATGTTTTCTTGCTGGTTTGTGCAGAGGAAGGAAAAAGTATGAGAAGCCAATCTACCATCAACAATTCATAGGTATTGACCAGGTCAAAAGCTTCCACTACCACTACTGAAGTGAACATACAGTTGAAGATCAAAGCACAGTTGAAATCGAAAGACGAGAAAAGAAAAGCACGGGAAGCGCGAAAAAAAGCAATGAAAGAAGGGAGTACATCTGGAGCGCAATGAGAAGGTGGAAGGCTGATGTGGTTTTTGATGTTTTTTGGGAGATGTTAAACTTGGTGTCAGTTCTTGAATCATTGGCTGATGTGGTTTTTGATGTTTTTGAATCATTGGCTGATGTAGTTTTTGATGTTTTGGGGAGATGTTAAACTTATATGTTTGTTAGAGAAGTTAAATTTATATGTTTATATATGATTGCATTATCAGGTACATTTTGGAATGTCAAATATAGGGGCAAAACGCTGTCAAATTTTTTTTTTTTTTTTTTTAATATATTGAACATATCTGGTTGGGAGTACATATTTGAAATGTCAAATTGAATGGACCCATAGAGCACTCTCATTTTCAGTTTCAATAGTTTGTTGAAACATGTACCAACAATTTTGGAAGAAGTAACAAAATTCAGGTTCAATGAGGCCATTTGCAGATGTTCCCTATATCAATCGAACTCAATGATATGCTTATCAGGTACATGCGAGAATCTCAAAAATAGAGACCAAATCTGCTTCCAAATATATATTTTTTTGGTCATTCATGATGACATGCAAAGATTCCACCTGATGCTTATCAAGTTCATTCTACCTGATGCTTATCAAGTTAAAACATCTAATTAAGGTAAAAAAGAAGCAATTGATTAAAGAGGAATGGTTACAAGTACTCCAAAGAAGTTGTTAAGACTATTCTTCATCCAATCCTGTCACACTATTTTACTCATATAAATAGTTACAAGTACTCCCACAAAGAAAACAATTACAAATCGACACATGAGTTTTGTTGATGTTGTCAACTTCTCTATCTCATCCAATCTAAACTTCTCAATTTCTCAACTCTTGTTGCAATCCTCATAAGACCTCTCGCAAGACCTGCAACTCCTTCCGCACCTCATGAATCTTGACTTCCAAGCCAAGGACTTGTTCTACCAAGCCTTGGACCTCCACTTGCAACTCAAGCAACTTACAGATGGGAGTGTTTGTTGGTACTTCTCTGTTCGGCAATTCAATGACTGGTGGATTAATAAGATCACACCAAGCATAGAAGTTACATCCATTCAAGTCTAGACAGCTGTAAAAGAGTCTATTTGGATTATCATTTGTCTCAGAGATCCTAATGACAACTTTTCGATTGTATCTACACCTTACGCATTTGTACTTCAGTGCATCAGACTTATTGCAACCAACACTTGAAAGAGACATTTATCTGCAAATATCAGGAATGAAAATTAATTCAAATGAACATAATTGACCTGAAAACTAATTAAGTTTTCAATTTTCAACCATCATACGGTTAGGAGTTTGTCCCAGATATTTAGGAAAAAAAACACCATTTCCAATCTGCTTAGGATATATAAGCTCTCAAACCACACAATCAAGCAAAGCTAGAGAGGCTTACAAACAAAACAAGCTATCGATGAAGCCGTGTTTAGTACAATTACCACTGGGAAGATTATAGATTACAAGTAAACTAACCCCACAAATTATAACCCCAAACAAGAATAGAAATACCAAAAGGGAACAACCCATAATTATCCCCACAATATGCAAGCAAAACAATAAACAAAAACTAGAAAAGAACTAAGGCAATAGGAGAGAAAGGTGGGGGTCAAGTTGATAATTCGCCATAGTTCAAGGAAGGGGAGTGATGTTTGCTCTATATAATGTTAGTACCGGGTGCCACAAGATCAGGAAATTGGCCCAGAGCTAGATTAGGGTTTCACACTGTATTAGGGTTTCAAGCTAATTAGGACCACTATCGGGTTCAAGATTGAATTAGGGTTTAGGGTTGATTCTTGAGTCACTGTCGACATCTGGATCGTCACCAAAGGCCTAGATTCTCTTTTGACATGAAGGATGAACCTCGATTGTTCCCTGTCTGTCATCACTATCAGGATGGGTGACAAAATTGGGTGTCTACAAATGTCTCTTATAAATTCATTGCAAAAAATATGGCCAATAGGCTTAAACCACATCTCCATAAATTTATATCTCCTAGCCAAGCTACCTTTGTTCGTGGTAGACAAATCATTGACAATATTGTCATAGCCCAAGTGATCTTTCACTCACTCAAAAGGAAAAAAATTAAGGTAGGTTTTTCTACTCTTAAATTGGGCATGGCTAAACTTTATAACAAGCTTGAATGGGGGTAATTAAGGGTTGTGTTTGATTTCTTAGGGTTTGGGGACAAATGGGGAGTCCTTGTTTATCAACTTGTTTGCTCCTCATCTTTTTCAATTAAACTTCATGGATCTTCTTTCAATCAGTTTGCACCTTCTCAGGGAATCAGACAAAAATACCCTTTAAGCCCCTTTCTTTTTATTATGGCCATGGATTGGCTTTCTTGACTTCTCAATGGCTATAGGGACCTTGACTGTTTTTGAGGAATTAATGTTTCTAGTAGGTATGCACTTGAAATTTCTCACATTTTTATTTTTTAGGTGACACCTTTATTTTTTGCAGGGTAACTGAAAATGATTTTACAACTATTAAATGTATTTTGAAACTTTTTTTTGACATTTTGGGCCTGACCATTAATTTGGATAAGAGTAGTGTAGCTTTTGGTTCTAATGTTTTGGCAGAAACCAGAAGAAGTTTGTGTAAGACCATTGGGATAAACGAAATGAAACCTAAGTCTACCTACCTTGGCACTAACTTGTTCCATAGAAAAGCTAAATTTCTTTCTTTTAAATCTGTTTGTTAGCAGGGTAGAGAATAAATTAGCACTTTGGAAGGCCAATATGTTGTCTTTTGCTGGTTGGTTTGTCATTATTCAATCGACGTTGTCCTTAATTCCAACCTACCTCATGTGATGTTTTGCTTTCCCCAAGACTATATGTAATAAATTAGACTCTGTTTATTGCCATTTTTGGAATCGTAGTGCTCCTTGTACTAAGAAACTTCACCTTATTGGTTAGCACAAAGTCTATTCCCCTAAAAACTTGGGCAGTTTTGGACTTAGAGACTCTTCTTCACATAATAAGGCCCTTTTAATCAAGCTGGGTTGGCGTCTCCTCATGGAGTTTGATTCTCTTTGGGCTTTGATTCTCAAGGCTGTAGACACCAAATTTTGTCACATCCTCTGGCTATGATGACTTACATATCTTGGACACGATCTTTTGCTTTCGATTGATAGAGATGACAACTGACTGAGGTAACTATTCCCAGAAGCATTCCATACCCAAAATTCCTAGAAAACCCGTGCGAGAGAAAAGAAGGGTCCAATTCTGACAATTCATATATGAAGGAATCTGGTCAAAGTGACCATACGAATGCATAGTACTCAGAATTATGATTCCAATGATATATGGTACGTCAAAATCCAGCCATTGGATCTCCCGTAATCACTCCCGAAAATCGAACCTTGAGTGCCCAAACCCTACCCATGCAAGCACCCATGCCTTGCCTTGAGTGCCCAAACTCTGCCCATGCTAGCCCCATGTGCACACGGCCAAGCCCCACATGCACCCAACCAAGCCCCGCATACATAAGGCCAAGCCCCGCGTGCACTTGACCAAGCCCCACGTGCACTCGGCCAAGACCTGTGTGTACCCAACCAAGCCCCTCGTGTACCGACCAAGCCCTGCGTGTACCCCACCAAGCCCCGCGCATACCCGACAGAGTTTCAGCACCCATGTCGGAGCCCTAGCACCCATGCCAAAGCCTTAACACCCATACCAAAGCCCCAGCACCTATGCAAGAGCCCTAGCACCACTGTTGAGCTCCAACGTCCCTTCCAACACCCCTGTTGGACCTCCAGCACCTATGCTGAAGCTCTCACACCCTGTCAAAACCCCCGTCGCTCCCATTGGCCATCGAAATCGACCTTCCAATGACCTGATTAGAGAAGGAATTCCCTCTTCACCCACCTATGTACCCTACACTGCCCCGCTAGCGTACCCTACACCACAGCCTCCCATTGGTCCAAGAAGAAATCTTTTTTCATGATTGGTCCAAAAATATTATCTTTCACCCCATTGGCTATAAAAAATTACCCTCCACCCCATTGGTCCAAAATTTTTTACTTTCACCCCATTGGTTTAGAAAAATTACTTTTTACTACCATTGGTTAAGAAATTTTCTCTTTCCTCCCTATTGGTCTAAAAATTCTATAAATACCCCCTCCCTTGGATTTTACACACCAACACAACACCACAACAACCCATAGTAGAGAAGCTCTGCCCTCTCTCCTCCTGTGAGGGTAGTGATCGGAGAAGAATGACTGTGTTGTCCCTATCCTCTCTCCTCTCTCCCTCTTCACCTTTATGTGAGGGGAGGGGTATGAGTTGTGTGTGCTTTGCTTGTGGGCCCTGCACTACCGTATCACTGTGGAGATACGTGAAGGCCTATTTCATAAGAGTGTAAAATTCATCATTTAAGATGGGGGTTTTGATGATGGTCCAATTTGGGGATCGGGACCATGGAAATGGGGTTTGGAGTCACCACCTAGGGTTATGGGCCTAGGACCTGGGGGTGGGCCCGATTCCTGAGAAAAGGGCCTAAAATTTGGTTTGGTCCAGAGATCTAGGGTAAGTGTCAGGTTGCAGAGTTGGGAAGGTATTAAGCACCCAATTTGCCCGGTTCTACCAGTCTTCTTGCTAGATGCTTGAGAACGAACATTTTCCATATTATTACTATTCCACATGTATGGATAAATTATCACACATATATACATTAATTGAATTCAAACTACTATATACACTAAAACAAGGCGTGTATAAAGTCTACATTATGACGAGTTGGTTGAGAAATTATAGTTGAAATTAACCCCTGTTCAGGTCAAGAGGGGTGGGCCCCTGACTAGTACCGGTTCGGAGTGTCTTTCGAATTCTCCTGACTCAGGGGAAGATGGTCTTAACCTCCAACTTCCTTTCTTGGGAGATGTTGATTGTGATCATATTTGAACAGTGTTCTAGCTAGGAATGGTTACTTTTGAATTGGGATTCGGACAGAGCTTCGGCTAGGGAAGGCTATTTTCGGGCTTGGGATGTGATAGCACTCTGGCAGAGCTTCGTCTAGGGAAGGTTATTTTTGGATTTGGATTTGGACAGAGCTTCGGATAGGAAGGTTATTTCTGGGCTTGGGATGAGGTGGTACTCCAGCAGAGCTTCCAATGGGGATAGGTTAAGGTAGGGCTAGGCTGAGGTGGCACTTCAGCAGAGCTTTCACTGGGAATGGCTATTTTTGGAAAGATTCCAGGGACACTCGAACAGGAGTTTAGCAAGGAATAACTATTTCTGAAAAGAAATAGGCTGACTTAAAAATGGATTGAAGAAATCCAAAGTCCTGAAGAACACTTTGAAGATCCGAATAGAGTTTCAGATCTTAACAAAGATCTCTTCGTTGACCCGAAGGATCTCAAAAGGGGGTTTTATCTCAGGAACGCTCAAGAACGCTCAAGAATACTCAAGAATACTCAAGAACACTCAAGGGAGGTAGCTCAAGAACATACTGCTTTTGGCTAAAAAGAGTTTTGGATTAATGATCTTCAAGATTCCGAAGAACACTTGGAAGATCCGAATGAGTTTTCGGATCTTGATGAAGATTGCTCCGAAGATCAGTAGTGCTCTGAGCTGAACTACTTTTGACGGCTCGACCTCAGTGATTCGGATAGTAAGTAGCTTTTCAACTGGCTCGGCTCAGTTCAGGAGGCTTTCATCTTGGCAATCAACAATTTCTACCATACATGCTAGGCCCGAGCACAGTTTCTTGACAGATTTTATGAAGTTGGCATAGCATTCTCGGGATTCTTTCTGGACATACATTCCCCGACTCCATTGCTGGTGGGGAATTTGACCTTCATGTGCTTAGCGGACACAATTGCCCCAAGACCATTGAGACCAGGTCGGCCAAGGATTGCATTATAGGGTGAGGCGATCTTGGAGACCATAAAAGAGACTATGGTAGTGGTTGTCTGAACTCCCTGTCCGATTGTTACAGGCAAGTCACACAACTCCTTCCAGCTCTGTTGGCATGCCTAAAATCCGTACAAGGGTCCTGGGGCTGGTTTTAAGGCCCCGGTGCCAAGCCCCAGTTTTATGAAGGCTTCGTATGAGATGAGGTCAACGGAGGCTCCCGTGTCCACTAGGACCCTATGGAAGGCTCTCCTCTATTTTGCATACACACTTCTTCCCCTGAAAGGATGGGGCTTGAGCTCATGCAACTCTCGGGCTCTTGGCTCTTGTAAGAGAGAGAAAATGAAACCTTTCAAATCAATAGGAAGCGGTAGACTCCAGGTGAGCCTTATCTTGTTCTCCCATTCTCTCTTCATGAGAACTTAAGGACTAGGTGCCTCCTTTGATTGGATCAATGTTGTAGGATTACAGAGGAAGAGTCAGTCTCAATCAGTGCAATTTCCACTATCCCAGTGATGTAACTATCTTGGTTACCTTCTTTGATTAGCATTTTCTGTTGTTCCACTTCATGAGTCACCCAATCAAACTCGTTTTGGAAGAAAATTTCAAGTCTTGATTGCATCTTGGCGGTGATTTCATCAAACCACGTCTCTACATTTTCACAAAGGAGAAATCCTCTCCTTCTTTCACAAAGTATCCATTGAGAGTAGGGTAGTAAGTGACGAAGATCTTCCTAGTCATCCGCTGCACTTTCTGCCCTTTGATAGTTGAGGAAGTGTACCCAAGACCATTCTTCCCTTTGTTCACTACCAAAGTAAGTTGCTTTGGACCTCCTTGATTATATTTCCCTAGCCCCATGCTAGGAAAGTACTACGTATTCTTCATCATCTGATTCACTGGCGTACTCCAGATGACTTCATGGTTAGCTAGGATTTTCTCCTTTGGAGCTTCTTTGGAAATGGCTATGCAAGTGGTGTCTAATTCAAAACCACTCAGTTGCACCTCCTAGTCTTGTTCTTCCCCATTTTCAATGTTGGCCAAATTGTTAACCACTTCAGGATCTCTGGCCACTAAGACCACCTTCCCCTCATGAATGAATTTCATTTTTTGATAAAGAATAAAGGACA
Source organism: Macadamia tetraphylla (assembly GCA_022985045.1). Taxonomy (NCBI): domain Eukaryota; kingdom Viridiplantae; phylum Streptophyta; class Magnoliopsida; order Proteales; family Proteaceae; genus Macadamia; species Macadamia tetraphylla. Next base: position 14,280,499 of record CM040973.1, on the reverse strand, counting down.
CCACCTTCACAGGATGCAACCAAGGCCTTCCCAAGAGCATGTTAAAAGCTGCTGGTATATCATTGACTTAGAAATCAACATCAAACTTCACTAGGCCAATCTTTACAGCAAGGGTAATGATGCCAAGGCTCTTCCTCTTGGTATTATCGTATGCCCTTATGGTTTGGTTGGTTGGCCTCATTTCTTCTAAGTTGATGCTGATACTCTTTGCTAATCTCAATGGTAGCACATTCAAAGTGGACCCATTGTCAACAAGAACCTGGGGAACTATTTTGTCAAGGCATTCAACTGTAATGTCAAGAGCCCGATTGTGTTGGGTTTCCTTAGGAAGCTTAGAATCTGAGAACATTAGGGACTGCACTGCATATGTTGCTCCTATTATATGTGCAAGGTGCATCGGATTTATCTCGATTGGCACTTGCACATCAGCGAGAGACCTCAAGACTGCTTCACAGTGTGAAGGGGACGCCATCAACAATCCCTAAATGGAGATATTTACCTGGGACTTCTTGAGTTGAGCCAAGACCGGGTTCTCTGGCTCTTTCTTCATGCTATTAGTTCTGGCCTCATTAGCCCTTGGCTGCTCTACTACTAGAGCCTTGCCCTTGTAGTCTTTACCACTTCTAGTTTCCATCACGTTGATTGGTTTTTTCACAATAATCTCGGTGGGATAACTATCTTCTTCATCACTGTTGGTTAGTGTGATTATCCACACCATAGAATCATCTTCTTCTGATTCTCCTTCTCTGCTTGGGGTGGGAAGTCGAGGACCTCCACAAATATCCACTACATTGGCTCGTAACTTCTTGATTGCATTGGAAGGCTATTGGAATGTAGCGTCTACCGCCTCTGCGATTGTATTATTTGGTCCTATTTTCTCCAGATCATCCAATTTCTCCTGATAGTAAAGATCACTGACGGTTACTTCCCCTAACATTTTGTCAATTTATTCTATCCTTTCTTGCATTGTCAATGTGTTGGAATACACTTCACACAGTTTTTCTTCCAACTCAAACTTATGTCAGCTCTCCAAAATCCCCCTTATTTTTTGAATCTGATGTAGAATCATCTCCCTTCATGCATAGGGAAGGGTAAATACCACCTATGGGATCAACTATTAGGTCATCATTGCCAATGGCATAGACTGAGAAACATGTCGGATGTTCTGGTGAGTAATATTCTTACTCATCATCATAATCATTGTACCAAGGCCTTTGGTAGTCATCCCAGTCTGGATACCCATCATCCTCTCGAGAATCAAGGTCATCTCCATCCTTCTCGTATTTTTGTCCTTATCGTCATCGTCATCATCCTCTTCTTTGCTAATTTCACTCCCACTTGATTCTTCATCAGATTCCTCAGAACCATCAAATTCTTCGACATCCAAATGCTCGTAGTATTCAGAGCGTATGGACCGATAGATTTTCATAGGTTTGGTCCTATCATTATTGGTTCAAAGTTGGACCAGTTTGACTCATCATCCTCTGTGTCACGCCCTATGTGGATTAAGGAAGTGTATTCTTTGATCTGCTTTCCTATGGCCAATGTAGTTACTGTTCTGAGAAGATCAGTTGTAATCTCTTCAATTACCTCTGGATTGTCTTCTGAAGTTACAGTAGGCTGAATTAGAGAAGTAGGATCACTCTCTTGGTCTTCCCCTAATGCATTTATTGATCCTGTTAATGAAGTCATCTTTATGGAATCTGGTAGTGCAAACATATCCTTCCAATCGTTCCCGTCCGTCCATCCTTCTTTTGGGTTATATACTGAACCATTAGAATGGGATTGGTATAAGTGTGATGAGGGTTATGAAGTGGGTTGGTATGAAGATGATGTAATATGAGAGGTAGGGTATGAAGATTGGGGGTGTAGGATGAAGAGGTTCTTTCACTTTGATGGTGGGGGAAAGGTTGATGATATAGTGGAGGTTGATAATATGGTAGAGGCTAGTAATGCGGTGCGGTGGATTCTTTTGATGAGGAGGGATGGACAGGGGTCACTCGATCTGTTGACTCTTCCTCTAATGATTCTCTTCTTCTAGGGTTTCTTATGATTCCAGCTTTTTGACTCATAACTCTTCTATAAGCATGGGCATTCATATAATTCTTCTGAGCTCTAGGTACAATGAGTTGAGTGGGGTCACTCTCCATAGTTTCTTCATCCAGATTGTTTATATGACCAGGGAGTGGGTTGGTATTGACATTGGGAAGCTGCTTGATCTTAACCTTAATGGCTCCATTATCTACCAAGTCCTGAATTGTATGCTGTAAACCCAAACATCTTTCAGTATTGTGCCCCTTCTGAGTGTGGTAGGCACAATACTTATGATCCCTATACCAAGCTAGAGGAGGGTTTCTGATCACTCTTGGAGCCACTATCCCTAGCATTCCTTGCTTCCTTAACTTCTCATATGCTGCTGTTATGGACATTCCTAGATCAGAAAACTGCCTTCTTAGGCAAGGAGCCTTTTAGACAGGTGCATTGACTTGTATTATGAAGGGTTGTGAAGAGGTGGTTGGTGAGATTAATTGATGAACTGCACTATTATTTTTTGTCTGTAGGAAAGTATTATGTTGTCGACTCTGGGTATGCTAGCCAATCTGGATTTTTGACACCATTTAGGGGTGAGAGATACCATCTA
>CM040973.1:14213942-14270072 GCA_022985045.1 Macadamia tetraphylla | reverse complement strand
CTTTTATGAAGGCTTCAGATGAGATGAGGTCGGGGGAGGCTCCGTGTCCACTAGGACCCTATGGAAGGCTCTTTTATTTTGCATCCCCCTTCTTCCCCCGAAGGATGGGGCTTGAGCTCATGCAACTTTTCCCTTTTGGCTCTTGAAAGAGAGAGAAAATGAAACCTTTCAAATCAATAGGAAGGAGACCGGGGAGCCTTATCTTTTCTCCATTCTCTTTCATGAGAACTTAAGGACTAGGTCCCTTTTTGATTGGATCAATGTTGTAGGATTACAAGAGGAAGCCCCCTTTCAATAAAAGGCAATTTCCACTATCCGGATGTAACTATCTTGGTTCCCTTTTTTTGATTAGCATTTTCTTTGTTCCACTTCATGAGTCACCCAATCAAACTCTTTTTGGAAGAAAATTTCAAGTCTTGATTGCTTTTTGGGGCGGTGATTTCTTTAAACCCCCTCTACATTTTCAAAAAGGGGGAAATCCTCCCCCTTTTTTCACAAAGTATCCATTGGGGTGGGGTAGTAAGTGAAAGATCTTCCTAGTCATCCGCTGCACTTTCTCCCCCTTTGATAGTTGAGGAAGTGTACCCAAGACCATTCTTCCTTTGTTCACTACCAAAGTAAGTTGTTTTGGACCTCCTTGATTATATTTCCCTAGCCCCATGCTGGGAAAGTTTTAATATTCTTCATCCCGATTAAACCCGGGGGTTTCGATGACTTCATGGTTATGGATTTTCCCTTTGGAGCTTCTTTGGAAATGGCTATGCAAGTGGTGTCTAATTAAAAACCACCGGGCACCTCCGGGTCTTGTTCTTCCCCATTTTCAATGTTGGCCAAATTGTTAACCACTTCGGATCTCCGCCACTAAGACCACCTTCCCTCATGAATGAATTTCATTTTTGATAAAGAATAAAGGACACCACCTTAAACAGATGCAACCAAGGCCTTCCCAAGAGCATGTTAAAAGCCCCGGTATATCATTGACTTAGAAATCAACATCAAACTTCACTAGGCCAATTTTTAAAAGAAGGGTAATGATGCCAAGGCTCTTCCTCTTGGTATTTTTATGCCCTTATGGTTTGGGGGTTTGGGCCATTTCTTCTAAGTTGATGCTGATCCCTTTTTTGCTAATCTCAATGGTAGCACATTCAAAGGGACCCATTGTCAACAAGAACCCCGGGAACTATTTTGTCAAGGCATTAAACCCGTAATGTCAAGAGCCCCTTTTTTGGGTTTTTTAGGAAGCTTAGAATCGAGAACATTGGGGCCGCACCATATGTTTTTTTTAAATTTTATTTCAAGGTGCATCGGATTTATCTCGATTGGCACTTGCACATCAGCGAGACCTCAAGACGTTTACAAAATGAAGGGGGCGCCATCAACAATCCCTAAATGGAGATATTTCCCGGGGACTTTTGAGTTGAGCCAAGACCGGTTCTTTGGGTCTTTCTTCATGCTATTAGTTCGGCCTCATTAGCCCTTGGCTGCTCTACTACTAGAGCCTTGCCCTTGTAGTCTTTACCACTTCTAGTTTCCATCACGTTGATTGGTTTTTCACAATAATTTTTGGGATAACTATCTTCTTCACCCCTTGGTTAGGTGATTATCCACACCATAGAATCATCTTTTTCCCGATTCTCCTTCTCGCTTGGGGTCGAGGCCCTCCACAAATATCCACTACATTGGCTCGAATTCTTGATTGCTTTGGGAAGGCTATTGAATGTAGCCCCCACCCCTAAATTGTATTATTTGGTCCTATTTTCTCCAGATCATCCAATTTCTCCCGATAGTAAAGATAAACGAGGTTATTTCCCCCTAACATTTTGTCAATTTTTCTATCCTTTCTTGCATTGTCAATGTTTTGGGAAATACACTTCACAGTTTTCTTCCAACTCAAACTTATGTCACCCCCAAAAAACCCCCCTTATTTTTGAATCTGATGTAGAATCATCTCCTTCATGCATAGGAAGGTAAATACCACCTATGGGATCAACTATTAGGTCATCATTGCCAATGGCATAGACCGAGAAACATGTCGGATGTTCGTGAGTAATATTTACTCATCATCATAATCATTGTACCAAGGTTTGGGTAGTCACCCAGGATACCCTCATCCTCTAGAATCAAGGTCATCTCCATCCCCTCGATTTTTGTCCTTATCATCATCCCCATCATCCTCTTTTTTGCTAATTTACCCACTTGATTCTTCATCGACCTCGTAACCATCAAATTTTTTTACATCCAAATGCTCGTAGTATTCGAGCGATGGACCGATAGATTTTAAAAGGTTTTGGCCATCTTTTTGGTCAAAGTTGACCATTTTTTTACTCATCATCCCCCGGTCCCCCCTATGGGATTAAGGAAGTGTATTCTTTGACCCCTTTTTATGGCCAATGTAGTTACTGCCCAGAAGACCCTTGTAATCTCTTCAATTACCTCCGGTTGTCTTCCGTTCGAGGCTGAATTAGAGAAGTAGGATCACTCTCTTGGTTTTCCCCTAATGCATTTATTGATCCCCAGAAGTCATCTTTATGGAATCGGAGTAACATATCCTTCCAATCGCCCCCCCTCCATCCTTCTTTGGGTTTACAGAACCATTAGAATGGGTTTTATAAATGTGATGAGGGTTATGAAGGGTTTGGGTATGAAGATGATGTAATGAGAGGTAGGGTATGAAGTTTGGGGGGTGTAGGATGAAGAGGTTCTTTCACTTTGATGGGGGGGGGAAAGGTTGATGATATGGTGGAGGTTGAAAATTGGTAGAGGCTAGTAATGCAAAGGTGGATTCTTTTGATGAGGAGGGATGGACAGGGTCACCGACCTGACTCTTCCTCTAATGATTCTCTTCTTCTAGGGTTTTTATGATTCCAAATTTTTGACTCATAACTTTCCAAGCATGGGCATTCATATGATTCTTCCAGCCTAGGTACAATGAGTTGAGGGGGTCACTTCATAGTTTCTTCATCCGATTGTTTATATGACCGGAGTGGGTTGGTATTGACATTGGGAAGCTGCTTGATCTTAACCTTAATGGCTCCATTATCTACCAAGCCCAATTGTATGAAAAAACCCAAAATTTTTCAAAAAGCCCTTCCGAGTGTGGTAGGCACAATACTTATGATCCCTATCAAGCTAGAGGAGGGTTTCATCACTCTTGGAGCCACTATCCCAGCATTCCTTGCTTCCTTAACTTCTCTTTAGTTATGGACATTCCTAGATCGAAAACCCTTTTTTAGGCAAGGACCCTTTTAAAAGTGTGCATTGACTTGTATTATGAAGGGTTGTGAAGAGGTGGTTGGTGAGATTAATTGATGAACTGCACTCACCATATTAGTTTCCGAACTCTTTCCTTATCCGACATGGATGTTCTTGCTTACATCTTGGGAGGATCCTTGATACTGGGCCTCTCTCAAAATTCTATTCTCCACCTGTGTCCCGATGGATATCAAGGCATCAAAAGTTTACAAATGCTAATAGTAAAGAACATCATCATAGGGCTTTGACAAGTTCTCTATTAACATCTCTACCTACTCTGCTTTTGAAGGCCTATCTGCCATCTTGGCGGCCTTGTTTTTGAATCTCATCAAGAAAGCAGTGAATCCTTCTTTATGTTGCTGCCTCAATGTCTTAAGCTCCTGACGTTTCACATCCACCTTAGTATTGTAGGAGTACTATTTGGTAAAGGGCTTACTACCGCCACCCATCGAGTTTGGATGACTCCAATCAGAGCCACCCGCTCCGGGGTCCCGATGGGGTTTAAAAATGAAGGCTTGATCCATTTGGTTATTTGCAAGTTACCACAACTTGGTAATGCTGAGGAAAACCATGAGATGAGCTTTGGGGTCTCCTAACCCATTAAACCTATCAGTCTGCCACTTGATTTTTTTTTTTGGAATTCTTACTCCAGAGAGGAAACTCATTTCCTCAGAATCCACTGCTGGCCTTCGAGCCTTTTCCTACTAATCATGTTCTCCAAATTCTCAATCCCCTTTCCCCGAGCTTCCTTTCTTTCTCCGCTCTGGAGGCTCAAAGTGGATGTGTGCTACAAATTCTTCTTCTTCATTCGATCACTATCAGAGGAGGAGGGACCTTGAGTAGGCCCCCATTGACCGCTCAGATGGGTAGGTGAAGACCCCTTCCGACGGGCCGACATGCTCTTTCCCCCGAGTCAACTCGTGAAGAATTCCCACGATGACCGAGCTCCATTCGTCCACATCTCCTGTTCTGCCGATTTTTTCGGATCAGCTCGGGGGGTTCCAAGTGTATGGTATTTGAGCTATCGCTTTTTAACTTCAGCCATTTGCCCTGCAAGGTCTCCATGGATGGATCTAGGCCTGTTTGGGTGTTTTTTTTGGGGTGGATCCATGCTTATAGGTCAGAATCACCTAGTAGGAAACCCCGGAAGAAATGAAGATGTTTTAAAGGTTAACCGACACCGATGCGCCAAAAGGGGACCGCGACGAATACTTGAGGTGTGGAATTGTGCTTGAACCAAAAGTGGTTTATTATAGGATTCTTTAATTTTGAACCCCTTGTTCATACATTCACTAAATTAACAAACATTAATTCATCCAAGGTTAGTCTGCTAAATGGTAGGGGTGGATAGGGTTTGATGCCCTTGGTCCACCTAATGCCATAAGCGGGAAGTTCATACAAATGGCTTGTTGAGAATATTCCAATAAGACATTCCATGTAATAAAGTCATACTTTTCTTGCTCTTTTCCCACTAGGTGTCCTTCCTCCTGATTTTTCTTGGGACTTCTGGGGACTTGACATGACTCTAGTGGGATTGCCCCTGAATCACATATCTGGACTTTTTCCTTAAGGAGGAGGGACACCTTCTATCCAAAACTCACTATAGGAAAGCATTCTTTATAACGGGAATATAGTGTAGGAACATTCATTTTCAAGACTACAAACAAGTTCTATAATTAGCGGACGCCCCGGTTTTTAATCTATTTTCTACAAGAGGGAGCGCAAGGATGCAATAGGACCGATAAGGCTCCCTTGACAAGATCTATATACACAAGGTACATGATCCTTTTGATATACCCATAGGTACGAGATCAATGGGGTGACTTCCTTGCCAATTACTCGTGACTACACACGAGGTTAAGCAATTGACCACAGGGTGGTGGAACCATGAGCGATTGTGTAAAAAAGTGTAATATAGGGTATCCATCATTCAATCTCAAAATGTCATAAAGTGCTCGGACCTCCCCGAGGGTGCTGGCACAAATACAACATCCTCACCATTTGACGATACCTTTCATTTTTGTATAAAGGGTGGGTATCATTTTCTCTCGGAGTACTCTCCATGACATGCACTGAACTCCCCGAGGGTGCGGGCATGACAGGGAGTCCCTCGTCAAATGATTTCACTTTGAGCATGATGCGTGATGTAGTTAGTGAATACAATTACAAACATAAGGTTAGCCAAACTTGTTTTCAAACAAATGTGGTGGAAAATGTTCATGCATTTAAAGGTAGCATCTAGTACCAGAAGCTTGACATTTGTCCCCAGTAGAGTCTCCAATATGATGGTAGTGGCCAGAGAAGAAGGGACTGTGCCATCCCTGTCCTCTCTCCTCTCTCCCTTTTCACCTTCATGTGAGGGGAGGGGTCCGAGTTGTGTGTGCTTCACTTGTGAGCCCCGCACCACCATATTGTCGTGTGGAGATACGTGGAGGCCTATTTCGTAAAAGTGTAAAATTCATCATTTGAGACGGGGGTTTTGATGATGGTCTAATTCGGGGATCGGGATCATGCAAATGGGGTTTGGAGTCACCACCTAGGATTATAGGCCTGGGACCCAGGCGAGCCCGATTCCGAGAATAGGGCCCAAAATTTGGCCCGGGCCAGATTTAGGGTAAGTGTCGTTACGAGTTGGGAAGGTTTTAAAGCACCCAATTTCCCCGTTTAAGGGGTCTTTTTAAAGATGCTTGAGAACAAACATTTTCATAATTATTACTTTCCACATGTATGGCTAAGTTATTATACATATATACATTAATTGAATTCAAACACTATATACACTAAAACAAGGCATGTATAAAGTCTATATTATGACAAAGTTGGTTGAGAAATTATACCGAACTTAACCCCTGTTCGCTCAAGAGGGGGGGGCCCCCACTAGTACCGGTTGACTTCCGGATTCTCCTGCTCGGGAAGATGGTTTGGCCCAACTTCCTTTCTTGGGAGATATGATTGTGATGGTTTTTTGGAAAAATCCCTAGGAACGATTTTGGATTGGGATTCAAACAGAGCTTTGGCTAGGGAAGGCTATTTCCGGGCTTGGGATGAGGTAGCACTCTAATGGAGCTTTGGCTAGGGAAGGTTATTTCTTGGCTTAGGATGAGGTGGTACTCTAGCAGAGCTTTCGCTGGGGATAGGCTAAGGGAGGGCTAGGCTGAGGTGGTACTTCGATAGAGCTTCCACTAGGAATGGCTATTTTTGGAAAAATTCCAAGGACACTTGGACAGGGGTTCGAATAGGAATGGCTATTTCTGAAAAGAAATGGGCTGACCTAAAAATGGATTGATGAACTCCAAAGTCCCGAAGAACACTTTGAAGATCTGAACAGAGTTTCAGGTCTTATCAAAGATCTCTTTGTAGACCCAAAGAACCTCAAAAAGGGGGGTTTCTATCTCAGGAATTCTCAAGAAAGCTCAAGAACACTCAAGGGAGGTGGCTCATGAACATACTATTTTTGGCTAAAAACTAGATTTAACTAAGAATTTTGGATTGAATATCTTCAAGATCCCGAAGAACACTTCGAAGATCCGAATGAGTTTTGGATCTTGATGAAGATCGCTCTGAAGATCAGAAGAAAATCAAGAGGGGGGAGGGGAGGAAAATTTCACTATGAAAGAGTAAAGGGGATTCTAGTGTGTTGGTTTATTTTTTCTAAGGGAGGGGGTATTTATAGTTTTTTCTAGCCAAATAGGAGAGGGGGAATCCCTTTTATATAGTGGACGAAAGGGGGGCTCTTGCCTAAAGTGAGGAGATAGGATTTTTGTCCAATGGCTAAACGGGGGTTTGAAGGCAAAAATGGGTGGGGAAGGCTTTTGTTCAGTGGGGAAAAAGGGGGTTTTCAAAAAAAATGAGAGGAGAGAAATTTAGTTGGAAAAAGGCATTTTCAGAAAAACGGGAGGAGAGAAATTTTATCCAGAAAAAGGCGATTTTCAAAAAAAAGAGAAATTTCAGCTGAAACAAGGTGTTTTCGAAAAATGGGAGAGAGAAATTTTAGTTGGAAAAATGGGAGGAGAGAGAAACTTTCACCAGAAAAAGGTGATTTTCAAAAACGCGAGAGGAGAGAGAAGGTATAGCCAAAAAAGGCCGTTTTCAGAAAAGAGGGAGGAAAGAGAAGGTTTAGCTAAAAAGGAGAAAAAAATGGGGGTGAGAGAAGGTTTAAAAAAGGAGGAAAAGGGGGGAGAGAAAAGGTTTCCCAAAAGTATTTTTTAAAAAAGGGGGGAGAGAAGCTTCAAAAATGTATTTTTTAAAAGAGGGGGAGAGAAGGTTTAGCCAAAAAAGGTAATTTTTAAAAAAGCGGGAGGAGAGAGAATGTTTAACTGGAAAAGATAATTTTTAAAAAAGTAGTAGAGAGAAAGTTTAGGTAGGTAGTACGGTGGTGTCAAGAAGGGGGGGCAATGTCATGGGTGGGGCAAGCTGATGGGTGGGGGGATATGCATGATGGGAAGGCCGGCCCATGGGCAGCAGCCGGGACGAAGTGTGGGCTGGCATGCTGGCCAGTATGCACATGTGCATGAGGGGGGTGCAATAGCAAGGCCACGCCGGCCCCTGGAAGGGCGTTGGGGGACCGTCTATGCTCGAGGGTGCGGGCCGGCCCATGGGCGGGGGTTTTGTGTATAGGGGGTGTGTGCAGGGTTTTGGGGGGTTGGCATGGCTAGTGCATGTGGCATTTTCGGGCGGGTCAAGAAAGGCCTTTTTATGCCATTATGGGTTTTTCTAGTGATGATTACTGGAGATCCGTTGGTCTGATTTTGGCGTACTGTATATTGTCAGAATCATATTATTGAGCAATATTCATCTGTATGGTCATCTTGACAAGATACCTTCGTATATAAAAAGCTAAAATTGGACCCCTTCCTCTCGTATGGGTTTTTAGGGTTTCCACTGGAGTGTTTCAGGTTATCCGGCAATGAGGGGATGAATTTTTGGGGTGTTTGGGTTAGGTGGGGGATTTTTCTAGGTTTCCAGTGGGACTGTCCATGTGCATGGCATATGTGTGGCAAGCATGATTTTTCAAGGTTGATTACTAAAGATCTGTCGACCCAATTTTGGCATATCATATATCATCAGAATCGTGTTTCCGAGCACTATTTATCTATATGGTCATCTTGATCAGATTCTTTTATATATAAAAAGTCAAAATTAGACCTTCCTCTCTCTCGCGCAGGGATTCTGGGGTTTCAGATAAGGAATGTTTCCATCAGCATCTTTGTCGGTTGAAAGCCGGAAGTCACGCCTAAGATCTATATTTCATCATAGCTAGAGGAGGGTGACAAAATTGGGTGTCTACACCTCCCCTCCCCCTTTGAGGTTTTTCAAGTCTTTGGAGAGATCTTCACAAGATCTAAAGTGTTCTTTGGGCCTTCAGAACTCTTCAATCCTTTGCCTTTTTGAGTGCGAATTTTGTGTAGGAAAAGTTTTCCCTTAGTCTCCCACCCCCCCTTTTGAGGTTCTTCCAGTCTACGAAGAGATCTTCGTAAGATTCCTTCGAATCTTAGGAGTGTTCTTCGGGCCCTCAAAGTTCTTGAACCATTTAGGTTTCAGCCCATTCCTAGTGGAAGCTCTGTCCGAGTTCCACCTCAGCCTAGCCCTCCCATAGCCTATCCCCAGCGAAAGCTCTGTCCATGTGCCACCTCAGCTTAGCCCTCCCATAGCCTATCCTCAGCAGAAGCTCTGTCTGAGTGCCACCTCAACCTAGCCCTCCTATAGCCCATCCCCAGCAGAAGCTCTGTCTAAGTTCCACCTCATCTTAGCCCTCTCATACTCATCCTAGCCCTCCCATAGCCTATTCCTAGTGGAAGCTCTATCTGAGTGCCACCTCAGCCTAAGCCCGGGAATAGCCTTCCCTAGCCGAAGCTCTGTCCGAATTCAAATTTGAAAGTAACCGCTCCTAGATGGAACTCTGCCGAATATTATCACAGTTAGCATCTCTCGAGAAATGAAGTTGGAGGTCAAGATCATCTTCCCCTGAGCTAGGAGAATCCACAAGAAAGTTTGTACTAGCATCAACCAGGGGTTCCACCCCTCTTGACCCGAAACAGGGGTCAAGCTCAGGTATTATTTCTCAATAGAATTAGCACAATGTAGACTTTATATAGACCTTGTTTTAGTGTACATATTTATTTAAATTTAATCAATGTATATATGTGTGATAACTTAGCCATGCATGCGGAATAGGAATAATTGTGGAAAATGTTTGTTCTTAAGCATCTAGTAGAAAGACCGGTTGAACCGGAAAGATTGAGTGCCTAACACCTTTCCAATTCTACAACTTGACACTTACCCTAAATCTCTGGGCTAGACCAACTTTTGAGCCCTTTTCTCAGGAATTGGGCCCACCCCCATGTCCTAGGCCCATAACCCTAGGTGGTGACTTCAAACCCTTTTGCATGATCTCGATCCCCGTATTAGATCATCATCAAATTCCCGTCTCAAATGATGAACTTTACTCTTGCAAAATAGGCCTCCACGTATCTCTGAGAGGCAATACGATAGATCGGGGCTTGCAGGGTAAGCATACACGACACACCCCTCTCGCATGAAAGAGGAAGAGAGGAGAGAGGACAGAATCAATGCAAGTCCTTTCCCCCCCCCAAAAAAAAAGGGGAAGAGAGACCTCATTTTCAGCCGCTACCCTCACAGTGGCAACTCCATTGGGGGATAAATGTAAAGCTTCTGACACTAGATGCTACCATTGAATGCAAGAACATTTTTCACCACATTTGTTTGAAAACATGTTTGGCTAACCCCTTATTTGTATTTGTACTCGCTAACCACATCATGCATCGTGCTCAAAGTGAAATCATTTGGCGAGGGACTCCCTGTCATACCTGCACCCTTAGGGAGGTCAATGCATATCATGGAGAGTACTTTGAGAACAATTGGTAGCCGATTCCTGTACAAGGGTATGGGTTATTGTTAAACAGTGAGGATGTTCATAGTTGTGCTAGCACCTCGGGGAGGTCCGTGCACTTTATGGCATTCTGAGATCGAATAATGATATTCCCACATTACACTTTTGTACACAATCACTCACGGTTCCACCGCTCCGTGGCCAGTTGCTTAACCTTGTGTGTAGTCACGAGTAATGGGCAAGGAAGTCACCCCCTTGATCTCGTGCCCAACGGTATATCAAAAGGATCACGTACCTAAACTGGACTAGTATTGGGTAGAATTTTAAGTTTACTTATGCTATTGAGTCAATCAAATTGGATACCACTGATAAAAGCTTCAAATCTGTTATCAAGTCTGTAGCCGAGTCAGTTGTTGAGTCTTCTATTTATGATTATGAGTCGGCCTTCCCTCTTAAGGAAAGTCCAGGGTCCGTGTATGTCGAGTCTGTTACTCCTTTCATGAATGGAATTTCTGATTCCGAGTAAGACTTGCCTCCTTTTTTTATGATGATCTTTATAAATAGCAAGAGTTAATAAAACATTGCAAACTAAAGAAAGCCTAACCCATCCGTAAGGATACCCCAATTATTAATCTAGGAACCGACCAATGCCTTCGAGAAGTAAAAATTGGTACCACCCTAGACAATGAAGAAGTAGAACAGATAATTAGTCTTTTGAAGGAATTCGTTGAAGGCTTCGCTTGGTCATATGAGGATATGCCTGGTATAGACCACGACATTGTGCAACACTGCTTACCGACCTACCCTAGGGCAAATCAGGTCAAATAGAAGCTCATAAGGATGCATCCAGAATGGAGTGAGAAGATCAAAGAAGAAGTTGTGAAGTAGTGGAATGTGGGATTTTTACAAGTGGTAAAGTACCCCTAGTGGTTGGCCAACATAGTACCAGTACCAAAGAAAGATGGCAAGGTATGGATGTGTATAGACTTCCGAGATCTTAACAATGTAACCCCTAAAGATGACTTCCCATTACCTCACATTGATGTATTGGTGGACAACATGGTGGGGCATGCCTTGTTATTTTATGGATGGATTCTCGGGGTACAACCAAGTGAGCATGCACCTAGAAGATCACGAGAAGACAGCCTTCACCACTCTATAGGGAACATATTGTTACAAGGTGATGCCTTTTGGACTAAAGAACACCCGGGCAACTTATCAAATAGCAACTACGGCCATATTGCATGACATGATGAACAAAGATGTGAAAGTCTATATGGATGATATGATAGTGAAGTCAAAAGATCGGCAGGGGCATATTCCCATGCTAAGGCGTTTCTTTGAAAGAATCAAGAAGTATCAGCTAAAGTTGAATCCTTAGAAGTGTGTATTTAGGGTAACAGCAGAAAAGTTGTTAGGTTTCTTGGTGAGCGAAAAAGGCATTGAAGTCGACCCTATCAAGATCAAGGCAATTCAGGAGATGGACAGACCTCAAACTGAGAAGTAAATATGAGGATTTTTTGGTGACATCCAATATATCATCAGATTCATAGCTCAGTTGACTACAATCTGTGAACCAATTTTCAAGCTGCTAAAGAAAGATCAACCCACAGAATGGAATGACCAATGTCAACAAGCTTTTGATAAGATCAAATGATACCTCATGAACCCACCAGTATTGACACCACCAGTGGAAGGAGAACCACTTCTATTATACTTATCCATGGGAGAATATTCCATGGGCTCATTGCTAGCACAAAAAGAGATGGAAAAGGGGGCAGAACACATCTTTGGAAAAAACTTGTGCTACACTGATTTTGGCAAGGAAAAGGCTGCGACACTATATAGTAGCTTATCCAGTACGTCTGATATTTAGGATGGATCCAATCAAGTACCTCTTTGAGAAACCAGCCCTAACAGGAAGGATGGTCTGTGGCTACTTCTGCTATCAGAGTTTGACATCACCTATGTTACTCAAAAATCTATCAATGGGCAACCTATAACTGATCATTTGGCTACCCACCCCACAGAAGATTAAGAGCCTTGGATGATGCCTTTCCCAATGAAGAGATCATAGCAATAAAGGAAGAAGATACAACTAATGAATGGAAGTTGCTCTTTGATGGAGCAGCTAATCAAAAGGGGTGTGGTGCGAGAATATTGATTATCACTCCTGATGACCTTTACTTGCCTTCGTCATTCTGCCTCAACTTCCCTGTACCAACAATATTGCTAAATATGAAGCTTGTGCGTTGGGACTAAAAACGGCACTGATTGTTGGAGTGAAAAGGATTAAAGAGTATGGAGATTCATCCATTGTCCTCTATCATACACAAGGAAAGTGGAAGACTAAAGATGAAAAGCTGAAGCCGTACCAAGAACATTTGGAAGAGGTGATTGAATACTTTGAGAAGATCTAGTTCGAATACTTATAGAGAGATAACAACAGGTTTACTAATGCCCTTGTAACCTTGGCATCCATGGTAGAATGCAAGCCTATGGCTAGGGTCCAACCATTCTTGGTAGAACAAAGAAGCATGCCCATTTATCAGAATTCGATGATCTCTCTCACTATGGATGGTCGTTCTTGGTTTGCTCACATAGTGGATTTCATAAAATAAAGAAGGTATTTGGTTGAAGCTATAAATAGAGAGAATAAATTTCTAAGGAGATATACCATCCAATTTATTCTTCAAGAGGACTTGTTATACAAAAGGTCCCATAATGGAATACAGTTGCTGTGTGTGGATGAAGAACAAGTTACAACCATCATGGAGGAAATTCATCAAGGTCTTTATGGATCCCATATGAATGCCAAGATGCTAGCTAAGAAGATTCTCAGGTTAGGATACTATTAGAACACAATGAAAGCAGACTGTGTAGGCTTTGTCAAGAAATGCCACAAATGTCAAATATTTTCCAACATCATACATATCCCGCCAACAGAGTTGCATTCACTCAGTTCTCCTTGGCCACTCTCCACTTGGGGCATTGACATCATTTGGAAGGTTAACCCTAAAGCATCTAATGGTCGCTAGTTCATCTTAGTAGCCATTGATTATTTCACCAAATGGATAGAAGCTCAGTCATATACGGTCCTCACATCCGCTAAGGTGGTGAAATTCATCAAAGAAAATATCATTTTTCGATATAAAATACCTCAAGAGCTGATATTGGATCAAGGATCCCACTTCTGGGGCAAGACTGACAAGATCTATGCAAAGTTTGGTATCAAAAGGTATCACTCTGCCACTTACAAGCCACAGACCAATGGGGCAGTCAAAGCAACTAACAAGAACATCAAGGTGATCTTATAGAAAATAGCTAAAACACACAAGGATTGGGCAAATAAGTTGCCACTTGTTTTGTAGGCATATCGGACCTCTGTATGATCCTTGACAGGGTCAACCCCTTTATCTTTGGTATATGGGGTTGAGGCGGTGCTACCCGTGGAAATCCTAGTACCATCCGTAAGGGTACTTTTGGATAGTCAATTATGTAAAGGAGAAAGGGTGAAGGCAAGACACGATGAGCTTAACTTTCTCGACGAAAGGCGTATGAAGACCATGGATAATCTGAAGAAATATCAACTGAGAATGGTAAGGGCCTTCGACAAAAGTGTGAAGCCCCATCACATAGAAGAGGGTAAACTTGTTCTTCGAGAGCAAAGAGCCCCAATTCATGACCCAGGAGGGTAATTCAGGCCCAACTGGAGTGGCCCATTCACTGTCAAAGAAATTCTACTAGGCAAGGCTGTGAAACTCATAGACCACAATGGTGAAGAAATACTCGGACTGGTCAACATGGATTAACTCAAGAAATATTATGTCTAAAAGGGTGAATACCCTGAACTAAGTCAGACCTGATTCCTCTTAAAGGATATTTAGGCAACTTGACATGTGCAAGTCTCAACAATCTCAAAGCAACAAATTGGTTCCTAAATTAATAATCAAGGTATCTTAAAAGATTATCATAGTATGTGTCCCCCAAGAATCTTCATTTGGCATGCAAGGCCATTAGGTATCTGTCATTCACCCATGGTCCGTCAAATTTTTATCCAGGTTTCTATCCCCCAAAAGTCGCCACTCGGCACTAGTTTATCAAGGTCAGTTTATTCCCCATCCTTGATCAGTCAAAAAAAAAAAAAAGAGAGCTTAATGCAACAGTGGTAAAGTTTGGTTGTGTTAGTAGCTAATGAGTAATGCTTTGATAATTATCACATCTTCTTTTTGCTTGTTATAACTACAGGATAAGTCAGATGTTGAGAAAATGGACCTTGGACATAAGCATAGTGGCACCAGGACTGCTAGAATCCATGAACATGACAATGCTCAACCAAATTTTGTGCACAGAGCTACATCACAATTTGCTCCAACAGATGCCTCAGCATTGGGATACTGATCTTCATGTATTTCAGTTTGGGTTACTCGAGATCTGTCCAAATCTCAAGGAATTTCGAGTCTATATGTTATCTCCACCCAAGGGCAAGTTGATTCAACCATCTTTGAAGAAAGATAACTCATAAGAGATTCATGACCTTTTCGGATGGTAAAAGGAGGAAATGAAGCAATTCGTCAGATATGAAAAGATTGACATTCTGAAGGTGGCTAGGATCTTCATTCAATACCTACCACTGGGGGGAATCCATCAGCAAAGGTCACGAGATGCTTATCTACTATGCATGATAGCTCATTATGTTCTTCAAACTCTGGAACGTGGTGCACCAACTGTCCTAATAGAGATGATAAAGCAATTGAAGAAAGGAAGAGATATCATTCCCACAATCCTTGCAGAGACATTCAAAGGACTTGATGACATGAGCCATAGCCATAGGTTTGGACTTGATTATTATCATGGAAGTCCCACCATTCTCCAACTATGGCTACTTGATAAGCTGAAGCTAAATAGACCATTAAATGGAGGTCAACTAGGGGCTCTTAGTTACCAAGAAAGGAGGGGAGTCCCAAAATTCAAACTCATTAATGGAAATAGTACCTACAAGGAAGAACTACAAAGGACATTACATGGAAATGCCCATGGAGGCCACAAGAAGATTTTCTGATGAAGACCCCTGGCTACAATTACCTCAGATTGATGGGATTGACTCACACGTCCTTTTATTTGCCTACGTACATCAGCCGACAATATGGACTCTAGGCGATGGACCCAAAGGAGTTAGTGAACTTTCACCTGCCCCAAGAGTTGTCTCCCCACCTTGTTACTTACCTATCTTGTCTATGGTAGAAAAGTTATTCCCCTTCCCATGTAATTCACTTGGTAGTGGAATGAGGAAATATTTGGATTTTCGTGTTATCTCGATTATTCTAATTATGACTTGAGTTGTGGAATTGATTATGCCTACATGTTTCAAACCATAAACAAAAAAAAAAAGAGAGATTTTTTTTTTTTTTGTGCCAAAGATAGGAAACATTCATAAGATGCCAAAATAAAATGATGAACAAACAAGGGGGAGGGAAAAAGAAAAAAGAATATATACATATGTTTGTGTTTACAAGAAATACAGGAACAAATCCCTATGGGTCAAAAATCATTATCTGAGCCATGCTCAGCATCCTCTTCATGAAAGGCCATAGAACTGGAGGGTCCCAATCCTGAACTCGCCAACCTCTGTGCCTGGTCCTCAACTTACCTCCGTAAATAGGCATTCTCATGTCGATAGGAGCTAACCTGCTCCTCAAGGCATCGTTCTCGCTCTCCTAGGGGAACATAAAGAATGATCAAGAAGAGAAGCAACTAAATAGGAAAGAGATTAAGGATAGAAGGGTACCTTCTCGACCACGACCTTGGACAAACCCTGATGCATCCTACTGAGTTCAGCATAGAGCTCTGGAGACACCTGAGAACAAGCAAGTCAGTCAAAAGATTCAAGAATCAGTTAAACAAGCAATGTTTTGATACTCACACAGTCATATGGGATAGGAAGCCCAAGGGTGACGTCTCTATCCACTCTGCACTCTAAGAGCTGAGGAATGCCTAGATGTGTCGCACTGGCATAAGACCAGCCCAGGAAACCACTGAAAGGGTTGATGGCCATCTGGAGAAGTCCCCTCACAACAATGGAAGACTCGACCTGAGATGAGGAGGCAACACCTGCTCGTTACCGAGTAGGAGGGGGAGCCACATGTCATGCCCTCCACTGAAAGAACAGCAATAAAAAAAGAGTGGAATTTGAAATATGGAAAAAATACTCAAGAGAGGAAACATACCAGTGGACCCCTAGGACCAAAAGGACTGCAGACTATCTCCTCCTCGAGAAAAGCCTCGTAATCTTGTCCTGATCTAAGAGAGAGTCATCCTATACTCCTTCAGTCCATATCTCTATCTCACTCTCAGGTAGGCACTCCAAGTTAAGCATAGTCAATAGAGGAGAACGCACCATAGGATCGAACCACTAGGGAGTGACACGCTCCCCCGGAAACCAAGCATGGCCTCAAATACCTCGGAATAATGCACGACTCTCTGTCAATCTTTTGGCTCGAGCAAATTCATCGGGGTTATAGAATTGGATGTCTAGGAATGGTCTCCAATTGACCTGCAAGGTTACGTGAGTACAGCACAAGGCAAAAGAAAAACTTGACACTAAATATGACTTACCTCTATACGACCATCCAAAAAAGAGCCTCGAGTGGTCTCGGGGGGATAGTGTCGGTTCCTCAATACCCGACTATCTCCCCATCTACTAGCCATGGGGAAGGGCAAACTCAAAGGATCCTCCAACATGGGGGCGAAGATCTTTAAGTGTTCGTAACACTAAGGCTAAATTAAGATATCAAGATAAGGATTTACAAGAAAAAAAGAAGAGAGAGAAAATAACAAAAAGAAATGCAAAGTTACCTGGAGAATGTAACCTGCCCCCTAGAGGCCTCGATTTCTATATGCTAGTAGGTCCGGGTCCAAAGAAGACATGCGTAGGCGGCCCCGACCCAATCCCAAGAATTGACCTCTTGAATATTCCAAAAGAGGGCTACCATACAGATGTCCACTCCATCCCGGAGGTCACTAAAAAGACACTATGCTACAAAAAATAGAAGGAAGGAATGAGTTACCTATGCAAGGTTACCAGGGTTCACCTTAAATCTTTCCTCATCCAACAGGCACTGATCACACCCAAGCGGATATATGTTTGATCATCCGGAATCTCAATACCTGTCAACTCTATAAACTCCTACACTGAGAAAGTCTCAGGAATAGATAGAGGTCTCCCTCCGAAGGGTATGTTGGTCATAACATAGAAGCACAAGGGCGTGATGGTGATCTTGCCAGTAGGAAGGTGGAAAGAATGGGTGCTCGGCCACCACCGCTCCACCAAAGCCCCCTCCAATGCTGAGCTAAATTTCCTGGTCTCCAGCGAGGCCAAGTGACATAGGTAAGTAGAATCCACTTGTCCATATGCCCTATGGGAAGCATGTCATACCATTCCTGGACTGCATCGGGATGGCCATACCTGGCCAATAAAGGAGGTGTCCCATCACCATACTCCTAAAAAACAATAAATGTAACAAAATAAAAATAAAATAATAAATAAATAAATAAATGCACAAAATGAACATAAATAAATGCAGAAAGTGAACAAAAAAAATGAATAATAATGGAAGACTTACCCATTTGCCCCACACCCTATTACAGATGTGGTTTCGGGTCCTAGAGAGTATCTGCCCAACGTACCAATCTGCAGGACTATCACCCCCTGGGAGGATGTGCTACATCTCTCCCCACCGGCAAGCTTGATCTCTCCTGGAGTTCTTCTCTTTCTCCTTTTAGCTATATTTGTAAAAAATTGCAAGGAACCCTAGAAATTTTCATAAATTATAAGGAACCCCAAAAAGTTTCACAAATTACAAAGAACCCCAGAAAGTTTCACAATTTGTGAAAAGGCCCGAAAAGACTTTAAATTCTCCAAATTGCCCCCTCCTCAAGAACTATAAAGAACTTCAAGGAGAAGATGAAGAACTTTAAAAGAAAACTCAAAGAAATTTATGAAAACCCGAGGAAATGCAAAGAACTTTGAATCTGTAAAGAAACTCAAAAACCTGAGCTCACTTGCTCAAGAATCGTTCCCAACTCAAGAAACTCAAAATAGTGAGTGAACAGGAGGGGGGGGGACCATTTTATGGTTAAAAAATTTGTCCTCCTAGAAAAAAAAAATGATTCTAATTCCAAGGTGCAATTCAAGAGTTCTTACCACCAAAAAACAAAATTCAAAATAATTTCTTGTGGTGGGTAAAAATTAAAATCACATGGAAAGTGAGATCTACTTGGTAGGTAAAATCACATGAAAGTGGAAGGTGAAATCTTAATTTGTGAGGTAGATGGAAATTATCACACAAAGTTCAAGATTCCAAATCAAAAGCTAAAAATCAAAGAATCAAGATTCCAAATCAAAGACAAAAATTCAAAGTTCAAGATCCAAAATCAAGAATCAAAAGTTCAAGAGCTAAAACTCAAAGTTCAAAGTTCTAAATCAAGAGTTAAATTTTTAAGAATCAAGGACCCAATTTTCATTGACCCAGCCCCAGGAGGCCCAACCTCCTTGAACTTGCTCCGAGTGATCCGATCTTATGGATCAATCCCTAGGACTGGTGGAA
Source organism: Macadamia tetraphylla (assembly GCA_022985045.1). Taxonomy (NCBI): domain Eukaryota; kingdom Viridiplantae; phylum Streptophyta; class Magnoliopsida; order Proteales; family Proteaceae; genus Macadamia; species Macadamia tetraphylla. The sequence goes on along the minus strand of CM040973.1, from coordinate 14,251,364 downwards.
GGAAGTCCAGCCTAGGAAGAACATTTTGAAGTACTAACATTTTCTGCAAGGAGGGCTCAAATCTCTGCAAATGATGGATCAATCCCTAGGACTGGCAAAAGGAAGTCCAGCCTAGGAAGAACATTTTCAAGCACTAACATCTTCTACCGGGAGGGATCAAATCTCTGCAAATGATGGATCAATCCCTAGGACTGGTGGAAGGAAGTCCAACCTAGGAAAAACATTTTCAAGCACTAACATCTTCTGCAGGGAGGGCTCAAATCTCTGCAAATGATAGTTCAATCCCTAGGACTAGCGGAAGGAAGTCCATCCTAAGAAAAACATTTTCAAGCACTAACATCTTTTGCAAGGAGGGCTCAAATCTCTACAAATGATGGATCAATCCCTAGGACTGGCGGAAGGAAGTCCATCCTATGGAGGACATTTTCAAGCACTAACATCTTCTATAGGGAGGGCTTAAATCTCTATAAATGATGGATCAAGAACATTTTCAAGCACTAACATCTTCTGCAGGAAGAGCTCAAATCTCTACAAATGATCCATCAAGAACATTCTCAAGCACTAACATTTCTGCAGGGAGGGCTCAAATCTTTGCAAAACAACAGTTCAAAATTTCATAACTGGATTTTAGGGCTCAAATTTCTTTCCTACGATGGGCAGCTCAGGTAAGTCCTAAACTTTAAAGTAGTTAAGAGATATTACCTATTGCATTTTCAACTTCATCATTGATGAAAAAGAGAACGGCAGCACATGCTTCGGGTGACAAAATGTGGTCATTCTTTTCTTTGTCCTGTGGCTGTTGGCATAGGCCTCGGCCAAAGAGGGGCATTCTGTAGACATCCAATTTTGTCACCCTCCTCCGGCCAAAGAGGGGCACTCTATAACTTATGGATCTTGGACGTGATCGTTCACTTTCGATTGACAAAGATGACAACTGACTGAGGTAACTATTCCCAGAAGCATTCTATACTCACCCAAAATTCCCAGAAAACCTACGTGAGAGAAAAAAAGGGTCCATTTATGACATTTAATATGCGAAGATCTCCAATCAAAGTGACCATACAGATGCATAGTACTTGGAATTACGATTCCAAAAATATATGGTACGTAAAATTAGGCCATCGGATCTCCTGCAATCACTCCTAAAAATCGCACCTTGAGTGCTTAAACCCCGCCCATGCGAGCACCCATGCCTTGCCTTGAGTGCCCAAACCCCGCCCATACGAGCCCTAGTACACACGACCAAACCCCTCGTGCACCCAACTAAGCCCCGGGTCCACCTAACCAAGCCCCACGTGCACATAACCAAGCCCCGTGTGCACCTGACCAAGCCCCACATGCACTCGGCCAAGACCCGCATGTACCCGACCAAGCCCTGTTTGTACTCGACCAAGTCCCACGCATACCTAATCAAGTTTCAGCACCCATGTTAGAGTCCTAGCACCCATGCCGAAGCCCTAGCACCCATGTTAAAGCCCCAACACCCATGTAGGAGCCCCAGCACCACTACTGGAGCTCCAGCACCCATGTTGGAGTTCCAAGACTCGCTGGACCTCCAAGACCTCTCGCTAAAGCTCCCTGACTGCCGAAACCCCGCTGCCCCGGTGATTGAATCCCTTTGACCATCGATCAGAGAAGGAATTCCCTCTTCACTCGTCTATGTACCCTACACTGCCCCGCTAGTGTACCCTACATCGTGGCCTCACATTGGTCTAAAAAGGAATCTTTTTACCTGGTTGGTCCAAAAAAATTATCTTTCACCCCATTGGAAATCAAAAATTACCCTCCACCCCATTGGTTCAAAATTTCTTACTTTCACCCCATTAGTTTAGAAAAATTACTTTTTACTATCATTGGTTAAGAAATTTTCTCTTTCCTCCCTATTGTTCCAAAAATTCTATAAATACCCCCTCCCTTGGATTTTACACACCAACACAACACCACAACAACCCATAGTAGAGAAGCTCTGCCCTCTCTCCTTCCCTCCCCCTTTGAGGTTTTTCAAGCCTTCGAGGAGATCTTCATAAGATCTGAAGTGTTCTTCGGGCCTTCAAAACTCTTCAGTCCTTTACCTTTTTGAGTGAGATTTTTGTGTAGGAAAAGTTTTGCCTTAGTCTCCCACCCCCCTTTTGAGGTTCTTCCAGTCTACGAAGAGATTCCTTTGAATCTTCGAAGTGTTCTTTAGGCCTTCGAAGTTCTTTAAACATTTAGGTTTCAGCCCATTCCTAGGGAAGCACTGTCCGAGTGCCACCTCAGCCTAGCCCTTCCATAGCCTATCCCCAGCGGAAGCTCTGTATGACTGTCACCTCAGCCTAGCCCTCCCATAACCTATCCTTAGCGGAAGCTCTATCTTAGTGCCACCTCAGCCTAGCCCTCCCATAGCCTATCCTCAGCGGAAGCTCTATCTGAGTGCCACCTCAGCCTATCCCTCCCATAGCTTATCCCCAGCGAAAGCTCTTTCTGAGTGCCATCTCAGCCTAAGCCCGAGAATAGCCTTCCCTAGCTAAAGCTCTATCATAATTCAAATATGAAAGTAACCGTTCCTAGCCGTAACTCTACCCGAATATTATCACAGTCAGCATCTCTCAAGAAATGAAGTTGGAGGTCAAGACCATCTTCCCTTGAGCTAGGAGAATCCACAAGAAAGTTTGTACTAGCATCAACCAGGGGTTCCACCCCTCTTGACCCGAAACAGGGGTCAAGCTCAGGTATAATTCTCAACAGAATTAGCACAATGTAGACTTTATATAGACCTTGTTTTAGTGTACATAGTTATTTAAATTTAGTCAATGTATATATATGTGATAACTTAGCCTTGCATACGGAATAGGAATAATTATGGAAAATGTTCATTTTTAAGCATCTAGTAGGAAGACCAGTTGAACCAGGTAGATTGGGTGCTTAACACCTTCCCAATTCTATAACCTAACACTTATCCTAAATCTCTAGACTAAACCAACTTTCGGACCGTTTTCTCAGGAATCGGGCCCACCCCTGGGTCCTAGGCCCATAACCCAAGGTGGCGACTCCAAACCCTTTTGTATGATCTCGATCTCCAACCATCATCAAACCCCCGTCTAGAATGATGAACTTTACACTCTAATGAAATAGGCCTCCACGTATCTCTGAGCTATGATACGGCGATATGGGGCCCGAAGGGTAAGCACACATAACACACCCCTCCCTCATAAAAGAGAAAGAGAGGAGAGAGGATGGAATCAATGCAAGTCTTTCCCTTCCCCCCCCCCCAAAAAAAAATAGGGGAAGAAAGACTTCATTTTTGGCCGCTACCCTCACAAAGGCTAAGTATTTTCATAATGTTTCCATTTTTCTATCAGCAGGTCCAGGGTCCGCAGAAGGTATGCATAGGCGGCTCTGCCCCAATTCTAAGAATCCACCTCCCAAAGGTTCCTAAAAAGGGCAACCATGCAGATATCCACCCCACCACAGAGGTCACTGAACAGACACTGTGCCACAGTAAATAAAAGGAAAGATCGGGTTTTCTATTCAAGGTTACTTGGGTTCACCCTCAAGTCCACCCTCATCCAACGAGCACTGATCACACCTAAACGAATATGTGACTGATCCTCCTGAATCTAAATACCCATCAAGTCCATAAATTCCTGTGCTGTCAAAGTCACAGGAAGGGATAGGGGACTCCCCCCAAAGGGTACGCTCGTCATAGCATAAAAAAAGGGGTGTTATAGTGATCTCGCTAGTAGGGAGATGGAAGGAATGAGTGCTCGGCCACCACCACTCTATCAGAGCTCTTGCCAATGCGAAGCTAAACTTCTTGGTCACCAATGAGGCCAATCGGCTCAGGTAAGTGGAATTATGGCCCCAGATTCCCCTGAATAGTATGCGATTCTCTGTCAGATACTTGGCTCGAGCAAACTCATCAGGGTTAAGGAATCTAAGGTATCAGAATGGTCTCCAGTTAACCTGCAAAGTTAAGAAGAGGTGAGCACAACATAAGATAAAAGGGAAATTTGATACCAAATATGACTTACCTCTGTTAGATCATTCAGGAGGGAACGGGCAGTGGTCCCAGAAGGATGGCATCGGTTCCTCAACACCCGGTTGTCTCCCCATCTTGTAGCTATAGGGAAGGGCAAGATCTGAGGATACTTCAGCATAGGGGCTAGGGTCTCTAGGTAGTCATAACACCAAGGCTGAATTGAAATATCAAAATAAGGAGATGCAACCAATAATAAAAAAAAAAAAAAAGAACAGAACAGAAGGAAAATGTGAAGTCACCTAGAGAATGTAGCCTGCTCCCTTGAGGCCCTGATCCCCATAAAGTCAAGATCCTTGTTCGAACCATGCTCATGGAAAGTAAGAAGGCTAGTAGATGCTAATCTCGAACTCTCCAGCCGCCACGTAAGATCATCAATTTGTGCCTGCAGACGGGCATTCTCTTATCAATAGGAGCTAACTTGTCTCCTCAAGGTGTTATTCTCCCTCTCTTAGGGGAACATAGGGAATGATCAAGAAAAGAAGCAATAAAGAAGAGGGATGGGGACTAAGAACAAGAGGATACCTTGTCAACCACAACCTCAGATAAACTTTGATGTATTCTCCTGAGCTAAGCATAGATCTCCAGGGACATCTGAGGAAGAGCATGTCAGTCAAAAGAAGTCAATAACCAATCAAATGAGAGGTGTTTGGATACTCACACAATCACATAGGATGGGAAGTCTAAGGCAAGCATCTCTGTCTAATCTGCGAATAGGCTATGGGAGGGCTAGGTTGAGGTGGCACTCCGGCAGAGTTTTCGCTAGGGATATGCTAATCCTAGGGATTGAGGAATTTTGGAGGCCCAAAGAATACTTCGAAGATCCGAAGAACACTTCAGATCTTACAAAGATCTCTACGAAAACTGGAAGAATCTTAAGAGGAGGTGGGAGACTAAGGGGAAACTTTTTCGATGCAAAATCTCACTCAAAGAAGACAAAGGATTGAGAAGTTTTGAAGGCCCGAAGAACACTTCAGATCTTATGAAGATTTCTCTGAAGACTTAAAAAATATCAAGGGGGAAAGGAGAGGAGAGAGGGCAAAGCTTCTCTTCCTAGGATGCTCACTTAGAGGCTTGGATGTTGTGGTGTTGTGTTGTGAAAAACCAAGGGGAGGGGGGCATTTATAGGATTCTTGAACCAATGGGGTGGGAAAGGGAATTCCCTTAGCCAATGGGAAAAAAAGTGATTTTTTTACACCAATAGGATGAAAGTAAGAAATTTTAGACCAATGGGGTGGAGGGTCAATTTCTTTGGCCAATGGGGGGAAAGGTAATTTTTTTAGACCAATAAGGTAAAAAGATTCATTTTTGGACCAATGGGAGGTTACGGAGTAGGGTATGCTAGCGGGGTAGTGTAAAATTCACAAACAGGTGAAGAGATTGAAGAGAAAATCTCTTCACCCATTGGGTCAGTGGAACATAAATTCTAGCCATTGTCGACGGCACACGAGGCTGGGCAGGGGTACACAAGGCATACATGGGTACACAAGGCAAGTTGGGCGCACACACAGGGCTGGTAGGCAGTAGGCACACGGGACTACCAGGCAACGGGCGCACGGGCTGGTGCATAGGGCAGGCAGGCAAGCAACGGGTATGCAGGGCACATGGGCTAGGCCACAGGGGCGGGTAGGCTGGTACACTGGGGCACACGGGCTGGCACACAGGGGATCATGGGCTAAGTGGTAGGGATGTGTAGGCTGGCACACGGGATGGCACACGAGGGCACACGGGTCGAGCGGTAAGAGCATACAGGTTAGCACGCGGGACACGCGGGGCACGTGGGAAGCACGAGCTGGCACCTAGGGGTGTGCGGGCTGGAAAGTGGGGTCGCATGGGCTGGACGGCAAGGGTGCACAGGCTAGCACGCGGGGGCTCACAAGCTAGTATGCGAGGGTGCATGGGCGAGGGGTCAGATAGGCCGCTGGTTGGTTGGCCAACGGTGCAGCAGCGCGTGGCTAGCCTGCTATCGGCTGAACAATATGCGCGGTGTGTGTGCAAGGGTAGCCTACTGGCTGGATGGCTAGTGCGTGTGGCATGCGTGTGGGTCTGGCTGGCTGGCTAGCTAGCTAGCCAGTGCCGGGATGCACGTAACTAGGTGTGAATTTCAAGGAGCGATTACGGGAGATCCGGCAATCTGATTTTAACATACTATATATTGTTGGAATCATAATTCCAAGTACTATCCATCTGTATGGTCATTCTGATCGGATTCCTTCGTATATAAAAAGTCATAATTGGACCCTCTTCTCTCCCGCACGGGATTTTTGGGTTTTTAGATAGGTATGAAGTGTTCATGGATAGGGTTACCACAATCAATCATCACCTCTATTAATCGAAAACAAGGGGTCATGTCCATGATCCGTAATTCATCATAGCTGGAGGAGGGTGACAAAATTGGGTGTCTACAGATGGCAAGGCCGTGTGTAGGGTGATGGGGGTGCGCAGGAGGGTTGTGACGCATTTAGGTGGGTGGGGCTAGCACAATGAGGGGCAGGGCCACATGTAGGGGGCATGGGTGCATACACGAGCATGAGGTGTATGCAGGAGGGCGAGGCCAAATGCAGGTGGGTGGGGCTGAGGGCACTGAGGGGCAAGGTAGCGTGTAGGGGAGCGGGACTACGTGCAATAAGGGGCAGGTCACTCATAAGCTGGGGCTATGGGGCTTGAGGAACACAAAGGAGGGGCTAGGAAACATGTGAGGCTAAGTGTGGGTGTGCATGATGCTTGTATGCTTGGGGTTTGGGTGCTTGCATGGGCTGGGTTTGGGTGCTCATGGCTAGGTGTGGGTGTGCATAGTGCTTGCATGGGCAGGATTTATGGGTTTGTATGGTGCTTGCATAGGCAGGCTTTGGGTTCTCATGGCTAAGTGTGGGTGTGCATAATCTATCTTCTGGGAATGATTGTAGGAGATATGACGGTCCAATTTTGACGTACCATATATCATTGGAATCATGATTCCGGGTACTATCCATCTGTACGGTTGCTTTGAATTAGATTCCTTCGTATATAAGAAGCCATAATTGGACCCTTCTTTTCTCCCGTATGGGGATTCTAGGGTTTTTGGGTGAGTATGGAATGTTTCAGGGTTGGTTACCTCAATTAGTTATCATCTCTGTCGATCGGAAGCGAGAGGTTACATCCATGATCCGTAAGTCATCATAGCCAGGGAAAGGTGACAAAATTGGGTGTCTACAATATGACCACTAATCATATTGTTGTGGACCTTACCAAGCATGACAAACTGACTAGACCCAACTATGGCATGTGACATCAAAAGATGTAGTATTTGCTCGATGAGAAAAATTACCTTGAGTATTTGACCACTGCTATTGACAAACCCGTAAAGGTTACTACCCCTCAGCACCATTATAATATGGAAGCCTATAATTAGTGGGTGAAAAAAGATTGTAGTGCATGCTTTATGGTGTTAAACACTATGTATGATGATCTAAATTGTGATTATAAGAAATATACCAAGACTAAGTCCATGTGGGACCAGCTGAAAATTGACTTCAGAGGTACATCGACTGCAAGGTTAAGGGTTATCACCTTGTAGACACCCAATTTTGTCACCCTCCTCTAGCTATGATGAACTACGGATCTTGGACGTAATATTTCGCTTCCTATCGAGAGAGATGACAACTAACTAAGGTAATTATTCCTAGAAGCATTCCATACTTACCAAAAATTCCCAAAAATCCCGTGCAAGAAAAAAGAAGGGTCCAATTATGACATTCCATATACAAAGAAATCTAGTCCAAAGCGATCATATAGATGCATAGTACTCAGAATTACGATTCCAATGATATATGGTATGTCAAAATCAGACTATCAGATCTTCTGCAATCACTCCCAGAAATTACACCTTGAGTACCCAAACCCCACCCATGCGAGCCCCCCACGCTTTGCCTTGAGCGCCCAAACCCTACCCATGTGAGCCCTCACACCTTGCCTTGAGCGCCCAAACCCCGCCCATGCAAGCCCCCACATTTTTCCTTGAGTGCCCAAACCCCGCCCTTACGAGCCCTCATGTCTTGCCTTGAGCACCCAAACCCCACCCATGCAATCCCCCACACCTTACCTCAAGACCTTTAGCTGGCCTCTGTGCACCAGACAGCCCTGTGCATCCGATCAAGCCTCACAAGACCGACCAAGCCCCGCACGTACCTGTCCAAGCACCAAAACCCCTGTTGAAGCTCCAATGCCCTTGTTGGAGCTCCAACGCCACTGGTGAAGCTCTAGCTCCCCTATTGGAGCTCCAGTGCCTATGTTGAAGCTCCAGCACCCTTGTTTTAGCCCCTGCACCCCTATTTTAGCCCCAACATCTCTGTTTTAACCCCAGCACCCCTGTTTTAGCTCTAGCACCCCCACTGAGGCCCCGACACACCCTCCAACGATCGAAATCCCCATTTCGATGACCAATTTAGAGAAGGTATTCCCTCTTCACCCACCTGTGTACTCCACACTACCCCGCTAGCGTACCCTACATCACAGCCTCCCATTGGTCCAAAAAGGCATCTTTTTACCTTATTGGCCAAAAAAATTTAATTTTCCCCCATTGGCCAAAGAAATTTACTCCCCACCCCATTTGTCTAAAATTTCATGTTTTCACCCCATTGGTTTAAAAAAAAAATCACTTTTTTTCAACGCATTGGTTGAGGAAATTCCTCTTTCCTTCCCATTGGTCCAAAAATTCTATAAATACCCCCTTCCTTTGGTTTTTCACACCACAACAACCCAAGCCTCCTGGTGAGCATCCCTTGTAGAGAAGCTCTGTCCTCTCTCCTCACCTTCCCCCTTGAGGTTTTTTAAGTCTTCGGAGAGATCTTCATAAGATCCAAAGTGTTCTTTGGATCTTCGAAGTGTTCTTCGGGCCTTCGAAACTCTTCAATCATTTGCCTTCTTTGAGAGATATATTTTTGTGTAGGAAAAGTTTTCCCTTAGTCTCCCACCCCCTCTTAAGGTTCTACAAGTCTTCGGAGAGATCTTCATAAGATCCGAAGTGTTCTTCGAATCTTCAAAGTGTTCTTCGGATCTTCGAAGTGTACTTCGGGCCTTCAAAGTTCTTTGACCATTTAGGTTTCGACCTATTCCCAGCGGAAGCTCTGCCGAATTACTACCTCAGCCTAGCCCTCTCATAGCCTATCCCCAGTGGAAGCTCTACCAGACTACGACCTCAGCCTAGCCCTCCCATAGCCTATCCCTAGTGGAAGCTCTACCAAAGTGCCACCTCAACCAAAATCTGAAAGCAACCGTTCCTAGCCAAAACTCTATCCAAATATTACCACAGTCAAGGATTAAAATATCAGTATTGATCATCGTATCGGTCTGTCAAAATTAAGATACGTATCAGAGGGTATCATATCAGAGATACGCTAAGATACGCTAAAGATACGCACATAAATAGATAGGGAACACGTTTTTATACACTTTTGCATAAAAAATAGTTAAAAAAAAAGCTATATATAACATGTAGAATGCATAAATATTTAAGTAGAGGGTATCGTATTGATAGACAAATATATTGAGTTTAAAATGTTCAAAATGATGAGGTTTCTTACAGTTTTTTCTTTCCTCATTGCCATTGCCACTGTGATGAGTGCCATGAAGAGTGTCATGGTGGTTCAAATCCTTGACTAAGACCTTCTTCTTCAATAGGAGAACCCAAGATGATGTTCTGCACTTATCAGATATAGGCACACAATATTTACCACAATCAAAATATTTATAGTAGTGGGTCTCCCATTCATTGTAGTAAGTCTCATATCCATAGCCTGAAGAAGCACCTGAAGATACATGGTGTCTATGTCCAGATGAGGAACCGGCGGGATCTAAACTAATGCCCATTGACTGCATGCTACTCATCAATGCATCAGTAGCACTCAGATTATGGGATCGCTTACCCCTCCGACTATAAGACTTTGGTTGTGTGCGAGTACCATGGTGACTATCTTAGGTTGCATGTGTAAATGCAGCCTCCTCTGTGAAATGTATCGGTACATAAGTTTGGCCACCACCACCACCACCATCACTACCACCATCACCACCACTGCCACCACCATCACCATCACCACCACCACCATCACCATCACCATCATCATCATCATCGTCATCATCATCATTACCATCATCATCATCAGCAATAGCAGTAGCAGCACCATCCTTGTCTTGATCATCATCGTCACTATCTGGTTGAGTTACACTATATGTAGCACTTGATCTCGTCCTCCTAATATCGCCATAATTGGAGCTATCATCATCCTCTTGCATAGCTGATGGTTCTTGGGTTTCATCATCAACAATATTTTTAAAATCTTCATTTATATCTCTAATAAGGTCCTCTATAATGGGATCAAGTGTGGTTTCTCATCGATCTTCAAATAATTTGTCCAACACTAAAACCTTTTTAGTGTCCTCAATCCATCCCCTAACTAGATCTTCCTCGTCGAGTATGTGGGTGATGTCAATTGGGTTGACATCAATATCATCCCCTGACTTCTCTAATTCTAAATCTTTCATCTTCAATTTCATGTTGTAATGCATATACACTAGCTTCTCCAGCTTCTCATAACTCAGATGATTCCAAGGTTTGGTTTGTATCAATCTGAACGTATTCCAGTTACGTTCATAGCCATTTGAGGATGTCGTGCATGATAATATTTTCATTACGATTGGCCTCAAGTTTGGAGCGATCCATCCATAGTTCATCCACCAATCAGCTATACAAAGATAATTGTAACATTAGGAGTTTGAAGTAAATTTGAAATACAAGGATAGCTGATTAAGCCTAAATTACCAGGGCGTTGTGTTCCTCTAGAACTGATAGCTAAATGATCAACAAACCTATGAGTGGCCTCCCAGAAGTACTTCACCTATAAATGTATTAACATATTAATATACCACTCAATGTATTAAATATTAATCAATGATTCAACATGTAAATTTGGTAAATTACTAACCTCTTCAACTATATCTTTGGCCGAATCAATATTAGGAGCTAACTTGTTAATAACATCCTTCAAAGATTCCATCAAATCTTTCCTAAACCTTAAATTATTCTTGTAGTGCAGATCCGAATTCAAATAATAGGCTGCACATTAACATTGTTACATATTACTTATTGTTAACGATTAGATATATTAAATTACTAATAAAGTCACTTATAAATTTAATTAAGAAAATACCTACCCGATGAAGGTCTTGAACCAAATTATTTTCCCATCGATGATTTGTAATCTTCAAAAATGCCTTAAATGACTTTGGGTTCTCCTCTTCTATCTTTTGTTTAACAACCTCCATACAATGCACTATATTTTCAATCGTCTATGCCTTATCACGATCAACTACTTTAAGTGTCACAAATAGTGGTTGTATAATCTTAGTAAATCGGTATATCCTTTTCCAAAACTTTATTGAGGTGATTAGGTCTTGAATAGCTTTTCTAATTTCAGTGGTTTCATATCTACTACTGAACCACTCATTAGAGGTGAATGACTTAACTAGCCCTTCCTCCCGTTTTTGAATACTATCGAGTGCAATATAATTTATTGCAAACCTTGTTGCTGCAGGCCTCACCAAGTCACCTTTTGTATACTTTCTCATCAATGCCAACACCCAGCTGTGATTGTAGATGAAGTTGGTGATCATCTTGGTATAAGAAACCAATGTGTGCAATTTGTTCATATCACCAATGTCCTTGAACATCAAATCAATACCATAGGCTGCACAATGTGTCCAGTATAGGGTGGGATACTTCACCATAAGTAAAATACCAGCCTTTTTGAAATTGGAGGCATTATCAGTCATAACTTGGACAATATTATCTGACCCAACTTCTTGAACAACTCCATCCATTAATTTAAACAAATACATTGAGTCCTTGATATCTGAGGATGCATTGAAAGACTTATGGAATATTGTTTTTCCATCACAATATATTAGAAAATTGATAATGGACATCCTCGTCGGTCCACTCCACCCATCACACATGATGGTCACTCCATATTCAGGCCACTTGTATTTAAACTCTTCAATGTATCCATCCTCCTCTTTCATAATAGCATCTGAATATGGCCCTGCAATTTCATGGGGTGTGGGTGGCTTCACATTTTTCCCACATGTCTGAATCTCCTTGACCATAACCTTGAAGTACGGATCTTTAGCTTTGTGAGGTGGAATCATAGAACTGTGGAACTACCTAGAGATTGTTTTCTCAATTTTCTTACTCAATGTTTTTGGTTGCAAAGCCTCTTCAATCCTTTGTAGCCCTTCATCATGATGTTTGTATGGTGTATTTCTCATATCTCTAATTTCTAGGCTCCTTTTCCCCTTACCTCTACCACTGGAGGCAAATTTATCAAACATGCCATTCACAATGCCTCCAATATCTACACTTGGATGACTTCCAGAGCCAGAACCTTGTTCATAAATCATTAGGCCACCATGCCTAGGTCCTACTGATTGACTTCTTCTCAGTTGTTCTGCTATTCATTGTTTTTTTTTTTTTTTTTGCTTCCTCCCTTGAAATATGCATCGCTCGTGCAAGCTGTCGATCTTCATCCTCTGCCTCCATATTTGATCCTTCATAATCTTTATGATCTCTTAGATTCTCAACCAATCTATCATCTTCTTCAACAACTTTTTTTGCCTTATCTCTACTTCCCCTTAAGTGCTTCCTCATTGCTTTGCTTATTTTATCTGGGCACTTGGTACATTTGGCAACATTAGAAAATCCTCTAGCCAAATGTTGTTTATGTTTGGTAATTCTACCTCCTAGGTGGATAGTATCATAGTAATTGCATTTTTTCCACAACCTATTGCCTTGTACTTTCTCTGCTGTAGCCCATCCAATATCCCTAGACCGTTCTTTAGGCACCATCTTCCTGCAAAAATACATGTTGAAACTTAATATGCATATTTATTGATTTAGTATTTAGTAAATAATAGCATTTTTTTTAGAAACTAAAATGAGATGCATCCAATAAAAAAAAATACTTTTTTTTTGTATTTTTCCTAATATACATAAACTTGAAATGCACACTTCTTTTGGAAAAAATTATACATCTAATTTCACATCACGGTCATTGGCCAAGAAAATTATAATTTATTTTTTAAAACTAAAATAAACTGAATTTTATAAAAAAAAATTAAATTTTTTTAGTATTTTTCTTACTTTTTAATTAATTTTTGAAATTTAAAAAATAAAATACAAAATATTTAGAAAAAATAATTTTTTTTATAGAAGTTGTAGATTAATTGTTTTTAAAGAACATATAAAAAATTAACGTAGTGTGGACCAATATATTTGAGTAAATCTAAGAAATAAAAAAAATTTTGAAACCCTCACATCTTGGGGAAAAAATGTAGGTTTCATTTGAAATCATGTATTTAGTAATTATAAGTTATGACATTATTTTTAAGAGTTGAATGAACTAAATTTTCCAAAAAAAAAAAAAAAAAAATTTATATTTTTTTTTAAATTAATTTTAGAATTAAAAAATTAAAAAAATATATTTTTTTGAGAAAAATCAAAATTTTCCATGGAAGTTGTAGAACACTTGTTTTCACATAACATATAAAAAATTTAAACATTTTTAACCATTGAGCATGAGTAGATCTAAGAAATTTGAAAAAAATTGGAACCCTATTTTCTTTTGAAAAAAGTGTGTGAATCCTTATAAATCCAATGATTTCATGTAATAATGATGCACAAAATGTGATTGTAAGTATGATGGACCTTATATTTGGAAAAAAATGGAAAAATCTAAGGTTGAAGTTGAAAAAAGTGAGTAAAGATTCAAGAACTTACTATTTAAGACTTTCAAGTTCAAAGTTCTTCTTGGACTATGCTTTTCTCCTTGCTTGAACCATTCACTTCCACAATGTTTCCTTCAATCTACCATTGGAGTCTCTAAAAAAGTGTGTGAATCAAAGGGGAAGAAAGAAGAGAAATGTAGAAAACTGTTGATAAATGATAAGAGAGTTTGAAGTGTTTGTTTTAAACAAAAAAGGCCCATTCCACACTTAGGTAGTCGTATCGTACCATATCGGTAGGATACTATGCGATACAGTACGATACATATCAATACTCACCGATACTTACCGATACTCATAAGAATTCTTATGTGTTTCAAAAGTTCGTATAATGGAATATCGTACTATCGTACTGATACAGTACGATATGATATGATACGATACAGCAGATATACTAATACACACAGAGGGTCCAAAGTTTCCTATAGTGTATTGGTTTGCATCGTACCGATGCCTACCTATACCGATATATATCACTGATACAGCACGATACGCACCAATACTTAAAATCCTGACCACAGTCATCATCTCTTAAGAAAGGAAGTTGGTGGTCAAGACCATCTTTCCCTGAGCCAGGAGAATCCAAAAGATAGTCCATACAAGTGCTAATCAGGGGTCCACCCCTCCTGACCTGAAACAGGGGTTAAGCTCAGGTATAATTTCTTAATCGAATCGTCATAATATAGACTTTAAATTGACCTTGTTCTAGTGTACATAGTTATTTAAATTTAGTCCATATATATGTGTGTGATAACCTAGCCATGTATACCGAATAGGAATAATCATGGAAAATGTTTGTTCTTAAGTATCTAACAGGAAGACCGGTTGAACCGCGTAGAATAGGTGCATAACACCTTCCCAATTCTACAACTTGACACTTACCCTAAATCTCTGGACCAGACCAACTTTCGAGCCCTCTTATCAGGAATTGGCCCCACCCTCGGGTCTTAGGCCCATAATCCTAGGTGAAAGTGCGGGGCCTGCGGGTAAACACACACGACACACCCCTCCCTAAGAAAGAGAAAGAGAGGAGAGAGGGCCAAACACAAGACTCTTTTCCTCCCCAAATGGAAGAGAGAGAGAATCTCCAGCCATTACACTCACAGTGGCATCTCCATTGGGGATAAATGCCAAGCTTCCGACACTAGATGCTACCATTAAATGCTAGAACATTTTCCACCATATTTGTTTGAAAACATGTTTGGTTGACCACATGTTTATAATTGTATTCGCTAACTGCATCATGCTAGAAGTGAAATCATTTGATAGGACTCGTCATGCCTCGCACTTGGGAGGCCGGCATGTCACAGGGAGTACTCTGAGAACAAATGGTAGCCGCTTCCTGTAGAAGGGTGTGTGGTATTGTTAAATGGCGAGGATGTTCGTAATTGTGCCAGCACCCTCGGGGAGGTCCTTGTACTTTATGACATTCTGAGATCAAATAATGATATTCCCACATTACACTTTTGCACACAATCACTCACGGTTCTACCACCCCATATCCAGTTGCTTAACCTCATGTGTAGTCACGAGTAATGGGCAAAGAAGTCACCCCCTTGATCTCGTACCTCTGGGTATATCAAAAGGATCACATACCTTACGTATATAGATCCTGTCAAGGAAGCCTTGTCGGTCCTATTACATCCACCACATGCTCGCATTAGGTAGGAAATAGATAGAGAACGCTAGGAACATCACAAGCTGATTTGTAGTATTTATTTGCGGTCTTGAAAAGGAATTTTCCTATAATACATTCTAGTCATAAAGAAATGCTCTCCTAAGTGGGTTTTGGATAAAAGGTGTCCTTCCTCCTTAGAAATGAAATATGGATGATTTGGCATACGCAATCCAAACTTATTTCTATCAAAGTCCCGCAAAAGTCCGAATTATCTAAAAGACCCAAGGAACTAGGAGAAAGGTCACCTAGTGAGGTAAGATCAAGGAAAGCATGACTTTATTGACGAAAAATGTCTTAATAGAAATATTATGGTCAAGCCATTTGTATGAAATTCCTGCTTATGACATTGAGTGGACTAGGGACATGGACCCCTACCCACTCCCTATCATTAAGTGGACTAACTTTGGATGGATCATTGGTTGATGAATGAGTGGGTGAATGAATAAGGGATTAGGAATACAAGAATCCTAAAATAAGCTACTTTTGGTTCAGTCACAATTTCACACCTCAAGTACTCCCCACAATCCATTTGGACACGTTAGGGTAATCGGTTGACTCGTTTAGGTCCAGTGTCACCTCATCATCTCTCTGAGATTGTTTATTGACAAGTGATTACGACCTAGTTCACATGGATCCACATAGCCCTAAATCACCCGAGCAAGCGTGGGTCCACCTTGCAAAGACTTTGTAGATAGAAATGGCCAAGCTCAAATGAGGAATAGCCCAGACACTGCATGCACTCCAAAACCCTCCCAGGGCCGAACCAACACAATATACAAGAAAGTTGGATCAGAACAGACCTACGGGTCATTATGGGAATTCTTCCTGAGTTGACTCAGGAGAACCAGAGCAAGTCAGGTCAACCGGTCAGAGAAGAGTTTCACTTATACGTCCGAATGGTCAATAGGGGACCTATTACCAAGTCCCTCCACCCAGAATAGTGATTGAAGATGAGGAAGAGGATTTTGCGGCACACGTCCGAATGGAACCTCTGGAGACGAAGAGAGAAAGAAAAGTCAAAGAGCAATTAAAAAAGTTGGAAAGTACGCTATGAACAGGAAAGAGTTCGGAAAGCCAAATAGCGGATTTTGATGAAATAAGTTTCTTCTCCGGGGTAAGAATCCTCGAAAAGTTCAAATGGCAAACTGATAGATTTGACTGGTCAGGAGACTCCAAGGCTCATCTCAAAGTCTTCCTTAGTATCGCCAAGTCATGGCAGCTTGCTAACAACCAGATGGGGCAAGCCTTTATATTAACCTTATCAGGACCAACACTCAGGTGGCTTACCCAGTTGGAGTCTTCACAAACCCAAAATTGGACAACAGTGGTGAAAGCCTTCACCAAGTAATACTCATATAACACCGAAGTAGATGTGAAGATTCAGGAGCTTGAGATGTTGAGACAACAGCCTAGAGAATGATTCACCGCCTTTTTAATGAGATTTAAGGATAAGGCATCCAAGATGGCAAATCAGCCTTCAGAAGCATAGCAAGTAGAAATGTTGATTGAAAACCTGTCTAAGCCTTATTATGATGTTTTTTACTACCAACATCTGTAAACTTTTGATGACTTGATAGCCACTAGGACACGTGTGGAGAATCAAATCCTAAGAGATGCCTAATATCAAGGATCCTCCTAAGATGTAGGAAAGAACACTAGGGTTAGACGGGGAAAGGGTCCCGAAACCAATGTGGTAGGTGCGGTCCAACAGTTAGTCTCACCCATCACCTCTTCATCCCCATTTGTGATACAAGCAGATACTTCTACTTAGAAGGCTCCTCGCCAGAGAAGACAACTCACTGATTTGGGAATGCCTATGACAGCAGTGTATCAGAAGCTAAAGAAGCAAGGATTGCTAGGGATAGTGACTCCAAGGGTAATCAGTAATCCTCTAGCTTGGTATAGGGACCACGAATATTGTGCCAACCATATTCAGAAGGGACACACCACAAAAAGGTGCTTAAGTCTTCTACAAATAATCCAGGATTTGGTAGACAATGGGACTATTGAATTCAAGGTCAAGCAATCTCCTAATGTCAATACCAATCCACTCCTAGACCATGGAACTGTCAACATGCTAGCAACAATGGATGATAGGAAAAATTGAGATCCTCGATTCTTCGATCCAACCCGTTTTATTAGAGATTCTAAAAAGTACCATGAGGAGAGGCATGATGAGTGGAAAAAGAAGTTCTTTCTTGTGCAGAGATTGTCCCTTCCTCCAAAATTAGTAAGCCATATCAGTGGTCTCGTTGAGGATGCTTGTCAAAGAGAATGCGACTCCTTTTGAAGAGCCGTTCACATGTATCAGTCAGATAAGCACTTTTCTCATCCTATGTTCTATGATCATGTGAACAACCTAGACGAAGAGTCAATGGAGAGTGACCCCACTTAACTCATAGCACCTAGAGCTTGGAAGAATCACTGGAATGCTCGTGCCTATAAGAAAGTCATGAGTCAAAGGGCGAAGGCTATGAAGGCTCCCAAAAGAGAAGAGTCATCAGAAGAAGGATCAGAAGATCAGATATCCGCTATCCCTCCTTTATCATCAATAGGAGGATCCACCATACCATACTTTCAATCCATACCATACCTTTAACCTTCACCATACTATCAACTTCCACCATACCAACAATATCCACCATATCATCCTCCTTCACCACACCATCAAGGAGAAGGAACTTCCCCCTCTTACCACCCCCAATCTTCATATCCCACCTCTCACATCACATCACCTTCATACCACCCTGCTTCGTATCCCTCATCTCCTTCATATTAGACCCATTCCCAAGGATCGGTGGACAATCCAAAGGAAGGATGGATTCGCGGATACAGTTGGAAAGACATGCTTATCTTACCAGATTCACCATAGATGACTTCATCAATAGGTTTAGTGAATATCTTAGGGGAAGATCAAGATAATGATCTTACTCCTATGATTTAGCCCACCGTGCCTCAGGAGGACAATCCAAAGGCAATTGGTAGTGGGAGAACAAATCAAATAGCACACCTCCCTATTCTACATAGGGAGTGACACAGAAGATGCTGAGTCTGGTCTGATCCAACTTCGAGCCAATGAGGTCAAGTCTGGCCCTTAAAAAATCTTTCGGTCCATATGCTTTAAATAATATGAGCGTTTGGATGCAAGAGAATTCGATGGTCAATAGGAATCTAATGAAGAACCAAGTGAGGGGGAAATTAGGGAAGAAGAAGATGATGACGACGACGATGAGGACGAGAGCGAAGATGAGATTGATGGGGATGACTCTAATTCTCAAGATTACCCAGACTGGGATGACTACCAGGGGCCTTAGGATAATAACGAAGATGATGGGTCCGGATATTATTCTCTAAGAGACTTGGGAGGGTATTCAATATTTTCCATCGGTGAAGATGACCCAATGATTGACCCTACTGATGCAATCCAATCAACACTCACAATTCATATGGAAGGAGATGAGTCAGCATCAAATTCAGAAGATAGTGAAGGGTATGAGATCACTTTTGAGGGTGAAGCAAACCCCATACCAAAACACATAGGTAATGTCTATAATCGTTTGGTTGACATTAAACTCGAGGTTGATGAAATTAATCAAATGTTAGGAGAAGTGACCACCAGTGAACATTGCTACACCGAGCAGTTGAGAATACTTGAAAAAGTAGGGGGCATGCCACAGTTGTAGAAATGGTGGATACAACAGTTACATAGCTTTCCAATGCAGTCGAGAAGGTACGAGCTAGGGCCCTTGATATTTGCGGAGGACCTCGGCCTCCACCCCTAGTAGGGAAGGAAAATCAGAAGAAGATGATGATCCTATGGTAGGAATAATTACCATAACAAATAGTGATGATGAAGAGTGTTATCCTACGGAGATCTTCATGAAGAAACCTATCAATGTGATGGAAACTCGAAGTGAAAGAGACTATAAGGGCAAGGCCCTAGCCGTAGAATAGTCAAGGACTAATGAGGCAGGAACCAGCGGCTTGAAGACAGAACCAGAGAATCCAGTCCTGGCCCAACTCAAGAAGGCCCAAGCCAACATCTTAATATGGGGATTATTGATGGCCTCCCCCACACATCATGAAGCAGTCGTGAAGTCTCTCACCAATATACAAGTACCAATCAAGATATATCTGGTGCATCTCTCGCACATAGTAGAGGCAACTTATGTGGTATAGTCATTGATGTTCTCAGACTCTGAACTCCCCAAAGGAGCCCAACACAATAATGCTCTATATATGATAGTAGAATGTCTTGACAAGGTGGTTCCCCAGGTTCTCATTGACAACAGGTCCGCTTTGAATGTTCTACCTTTAAGATCGGCAAAGAGTATTGGCATCAACCTGGAAGAGATGAGGCCGACAAACCAAACCATACGGGTATATAACAACACCAAGAGGAAAATCCTTAGCATCCTCACCATCGCTATGATGATTGGCCTGGTGAAGTTTAATATTAATTTCTAGATCATTGATATATCACCGTCTTTCAACATGCTCTTGGGAAGGCCGTGGTTACATCTTGTGAATGTTGTGTCTTCTAGTCTCCATCAGAAAATGAAATTCATTCATAAAGGGAAGGTGATTATAGTAGCCGAAGACCTTGAAGTGGTTAACACCTTAGCCAACATTGAAAATGGAGAAGACCAAGACAAGAAAATTCAACTTAGTGATTTTGAAATAGAAGAAACTTGTGCAGCACTAGCCAAGGAAATGTCAAATGAAAAGATTCCGACTAACTATGAAGCTATATGGAGCCCTCCGGTGAACGAAATGATGAGGAACATACAATACTTTCCAAGGATGGGATTACGAAAGTATCATGATGGTGTTTCAAAGTTACCTACTTTGGTGGTCAACAAAGGAAGGACTGGTCCTGGGTACATTCCTCAAACCCCCAGACCAAGGAGCAAGAATGGCAGCAAAGGGAAGAAGGTACTAAGGATGACTAAGAAAATATCCGCCTCTTACTACCCCACTCTCAATGGGTACGTCATAAGGAAAGGAGAAGATTTTCCCTTTTATGGAAATGTTGAACCGTGGTTTGATGAAACTGTCACAAAGATGCAAAAAGGATTTGAAGTATTCTTTCAAGATGAGTTCGACTAGGTAACTCATGAGGTAGAATAGCAACAAATGCTAACCAAAGAAAGTGATTAAGACAGTTGTATCACCAGGATAGCAGAAATTGCACTGATTGAGAATGGGTCTTCCTCTAGTAACCCTACAACATTGATCTGGTCAAAGGACACACCAAGTCCTCGAGTCCTCTTGAAAAGAGAATGGGAAAAGAAGACTCACATGGATTTTGCAACTTGCCACGGATCTGAAATATCACATCTGCTCCTTTTTGCAAAAACCAAGAGCCCAAGAGCTACATGAGCTCAAGCCTAGGCCTTTCAGAGGAAGAAGTGTATATGCAAAGCAAAGAAGAGCACAAAGAATGTTGGTCTGCATGTATTGTACCCAAATCAACTACAACGGGAAGTTCCATAAGGGTGGTCAAAGATGTGACCAAGGCACCGGGATGGCCTCCCTCAATAGGCTTAAAAAGATGGACTTTATAGAAAGGAGATCGAGCAGTCTCCACTAATCCTCACCTCTCAGAAAGTTCGACTTCAGGGAACATAAAATTGATCAGCTAGTATTTGTGAAGAAGCAGACACTTATCCAGAAGAACCATTGCACCATTGAAGAAATAGTAGCAACTTTCTCAAAAGGAGAAGGAGGCCCTTTGCCACATCTCCTCGTCCATCGACCTATCAAACCGCTCTTGAATTGGACTAGCGTCAGGGAGAACTTTAAGTTTACTCATGCTACCAAGTCAACCAGCCTGAATACCACTAATAAAAGCATCAAATCCATCATCGAGTCTGTAGTCGAGTTAGTTGTTGAGTTTGATGTTTATTATTATGAGTCAGCCTTCTCTCTCGAGGAAAGTCTAGAGTCCTTGTTTATTGAGTCTGTTACTCTTTCTTTCATGAATGAAATTTCTGATTCCGAGTATGACTTACCTCCTTTTTCTAATGATGATCTTAATAAATATCAAGAGTTAATAAAACAATACAAACCAAAGAAGGCCCAACTCATCCGTGAGGATACCTGGGTTATTAATCTAGAAACCGACCAATGCCTTTGGGAGATAAAAATTGGTACCACCATAGATGACGAAGAAGCAGAACATATGATTAGTCTTCTGAAGGAGTTCGCCAAAGTCTTTGCTTGGTCTTATGAGGATATACCTGGTATAGACCCCAATATCATGCAGCATCGATTGTCGACCTACCCTAAGGTAAAATAGGTAAAGTAGAAGCTCTGAAGAATGCGGCCAGAATGGAGTGAAAAGATCAGAGAAGAAGTTGTGAAATAGTGGAATGCAGGATTTCTACAAGTGGTGAAATACCCCCAATAGTTGGCTAACATAGTACCAGTGCCAAAGAAAGATGGCAAGGTACGAATGTGCGTAGACTTCTGGGATCTTAACAAGGTAAGCCCTAAAGATGACTTCTCAATACATCATATTGATGTATTGGTTGACAACACAACAGGGCATGCCTTGTTATCATTTATGGATGGATTCTCGGGATACAATCAAGTGAGCATGCACCCAGAGGATCGTGAAAAGACAATGTTTACCACTACATAGGAAACCTATTGTTACAAAGTGATGCATTTTGGACTAAAGAATTCTGGGGCAACTTATCAGAGAGCAGCTACAACCATATTACATGAAATGATGAACAAAGATGTGGAAGTCTATGTGGATGATATGATAGTGAAGTCAAAAGATCGATAGGGGCATATTCCTGCACTAAGGCGATTCTTTGAAAGGATCAAGAAGTATCAGATAAAGTTAAATCCTCAAAAGTTTGTATTCGGGGCAATAGCAGGAAAATTAATAGGGTTCTTGGTGAGTGAAAGAGGCACTGCAGTTGACCCTATCAAGATCACGGAAATTCAGGAGATGCCCACACCTTGGATTGAGAAGATACGAGGATTTTTTAGTCACATCCAGTATATCAACAGGTTCATAGCACAGCTGACTACAATCTGCGAACCAATCTTCAAGCTATTGAAGAAGAATCAGCCCACAGAATGGAATGACCAATGCTAACAAGCTTTTGATAAGATCAAAGGATACATCAAGAACCCACCAGTATTGACACCACCAGTGGAAGGAGAACCACTTCTGTTGTACTTATGAGTGGGAGAATATTCCATGGGCTCATTGCTAGCACAAAAAGAGACAGAGAAGGGGGTAGAGCATGCCATATACTACCTTAGTAAGAAGTTTCTAAAGTATGAGACGTGGTACACATCTTTGGAAAAAACTTGTGCTATATTGATTTGGGCAACAAAAAGGCTACGGCACTACATGGTAGCTTATCCAGTGCATTTGATCTCAAGAATGGATCCAATCAAATACCTCTTTGCAAAACCAGCTCTAAAAGGAAGGATGGCCCGGTGGCTACTTTTTCTATCAAAGTTTGACATCACCTATATTACTCAGAAATCTATCAAGGGGCAAGCTATAGCTGATCATTTAGCTGCCCACTCTAAAGAAGATGGAAGAGCCCTGGATGATGCCTTTTCCGATGAAGAAATCACAGCAATAGAGGAAGAAGACAGCTAATGAATGGCAGTTGTTCTTTGATGGAGGAGCTAATCAAAAGGGGTGTGGTTCGAGAATATTGTTTATCACTCCTGATGGTCTTTACTTGCCTTTGTCATTCTGCCTCGACTTCCCCTGTACCAATAACATTACTGAATATGAAGCCTGTGCCTTGGGACTGAAAACAGCCTTGACCATTAGGGTAAAAAGGATAAAGGTATATGGTGATTCATCCATCGTCATCTGTCAAACGCAAGGGAAATGGAAGACCAAAGATGAGAAACTGAAGCCGTATTAAGAACATCTAGAAGAAGTGATTGGACACTTTGAGAAGATTTTGTTCGAATACTTCTAGAGGGACAATAATTGGTTTGCTGATGCCCTTACAACTTTGGCTTCCATGGTAGAATGCAACCCTATGGCTAGAGTCCGACCATTCTTAGTGGAATAAAGAAGCAAACCCATTTATCAAAATTCAGTGAACTCTCTTACCACAGATGGTCGGTCTTGGTTCACTCCTATTGTGGACTTTATTAGGGAAAAGAAGTACCCGATTGAAGCAACTGAAAGAGAGAAGAAATATCTAAGGAGATATGCCACACAATTTATCCTTCAAGGGGACTTGTTATATAAGAGGTCCTATGATGGAATACAATTGCTGTGTGTGGATGAGGAGCAAGTTGCAACAGTCATGGAGGAAATTCATCAAGGTCTTTGTGGACCTCATATGAATGCCAAGATGCTAGTTAAGAAGATTTTCGGGCTGGGATACTATTGGAACACAATAAAAACAGACTACGTGAGCTTTGTCAAGAAATATCACAAATGTTAGATATTTGCCAATATCATACATATCCCACCAACGGAATTACACTCACTCAGTTCTCCTTGGCCATTCTCTACTTGGGGCATTGACATCATTGGGAAGGTCAACCCCAAAGCATCCCAACGGCCATGAGTTCATCTTGGTAGCCATTGATTATTTAACTAAGTGGGTAGAGGCTCAGTCATATGCAGTCCTCACATCTGCTAAGGTGGTGAAATTTGTCCATGAAAATATCATTTCCTGATATGGAGTACCTCAAGAGTTGTTATCGGATTAGAGATCCCATTTTTAGGGCAAAACCGATAAAATCTGTATGAAGTTCAGTATCAACAGGCATTACTCTACCACTTACAGGCCACAGACCAATGGGGTAGTAGGAGCAGCTAACAAGAACATCAAGGTGATCTTACAGAAAATGGCTGAAACACAATAGGATTGGGAGGATAAGTTACCCCTTGCCTTATGAGCTTATCGAACTTCTGTGCGATCCTCGACAAGGGCAACTCCTTTCTCTTTGGTGTATGGAGTTGAGGTAGTTCTACCTATGAAAATCCTCGTACCATCCCTAAGGGTGTTCTTGGATAGTCAGTTACCTGAAGGAGATCAACTTTCTCAATGAAAGGCGTATGAAGGCCATGGATAATTTGAAAAAAATATCAACTGAGAATGGCAAGGACCTTCAATAAGAATGTGAAGTCCCGTCACATAGAGGAGGGGGAACTTGTTCTTCGAGAACAAAGAGCCACAATTCATAACCTAAGAGAAAGATTCAGGCCCAACTGGAGTGGCCCATTCATTGTCAAAGAGATTCTACCAGGTAAAACTGTGAAACTCATAGACCACAACGGTGAAGAAACACCTGGATTGGTCAACGTGGATCAACTCAAGAAATATTATATCTAATAGGGTGAACAGTCCCAAACTACACTAGACTTGATTCCTCTTAAGGCATACGTAGGCAACTTGACATGTACAAGTGTGGTCTCAACAATCTCAAGGCAATAAATTGGTTCCTAGATTAATAATCAAGGTATCTTACAAAGATCATCATAACTTGTGTCCCCCATGAATTGCCATTTAGCATACAAGGCCATTAGGCATCTGTCGTCCACCTATGGTCCTCTAGATTCTTATCCAGAATTACATCCCCTAAAAATCGCCACCCAGCACTAGTATATCAAGGACAGTTCATTTTCCACCCTTGATTAGTCAAAAAAAAAAAAAAAAAAAGATTCTAATGCAACAGTGGTAAAAGTTTGGTTGTGTCAATAGCTGATGAATGATACTTTGAAAAATCATCACCTCTTCTTTGCTTATGATGGTTTTAGGAAAAGTCATGGATGCTTTGGATGAGACTTTGAGCAAGTGGACCTTGGACATGAGCATAGTGGCACCAGGTCTACTAGAAGCTACGAGTATGTCAATGCTTAGTCGAATTGTGTGCATTAAGCTACATCACAATCTGCTCTGACAGGTGCCTCAGCATTGGGATGCCGATCTTCATGTATTTCAGTTTGGGTTCGTTGAAGACCTATCCAACTCTTGAAGATTTCTGAGTTTATATGTTATCTCCACCTAAGGGAAAGTTGATTCAACCATCTTTGAAGAAAGACCACTCAGAGGAGATTCAAGACTTTTTCGGATGGGAAATGAGGAAATGAAGTAATTCATCAGATATGGAAAGATTGACATTCTGAAGGTGACCAGGATCTTCATGTAATATATACCACTGGGGGGAATCCATCAGCAAAATCACAGGATGCTTATCTATTATGCATGATATCCCACTATGTTCTCCGAACTCCGAGACGTGGTGCACCATTGGTTCTAATAGAGGTGGTAAAGCAATTGAAGAAATGAGGAGATTTCATTCCTACAATCCTTGCAGAGACATTCAAAGGACTTGATGACATGAGCCATGGCAGTAAATTTGGACTTTATCATTATCATGGATGTCCCACCATTTTCCACCTCTGGCTACTTGATAAACTGAAGCTAATCAGGCTGTTAAATGGAGGTCAACTCGGGGCCCTTTCTTACCAAGAAAGGAGGGAAGCCCCAGAATTCAAGCTCATTGTTGATTGGAAAGATTACCTACAAGGAAGAGCTACAAAGGATATTGCATTGAGATGCCCGAGGAAGCCACAAGAAGATTTTCTGATGAAGACTCATGGATACAATTATGTTAGGTTGATGGGATTGACTCATACCTCTTTTTACTTGCCCACTTACATCAGTCAACAATATGGGCTTGAAGCGGTGGACCCAGAGGAAATAGTAAACTTTTACCTACCCCAAGAACTGTCTCCCCACCTTGTTACCTACTTATTCTGTCTATGGTAGGAAAGTTATTTCCATTCTATGTATTCCACTTGGTAGTAAAGTCAGGTGATATTTGGACTTTCGTGGTATCCCGACTATTCTAATGGAGACTTAAGTTGTGAAATTGATTATGCCTAGAAAAAAAAACAAAAAAGAGTTTTCAAAACCATAAACAAAGGGAGATTTTCTTTGTACCCAAAGATAGCTTTCCATTCATAAAGTACTAAGTTTGGAAAAAACAAAAAAAAAAATATATATATATATATATATATATATAATAGTAACAAACAACATGGGGGGAAGATTTGCATATGTTTGTGTTTACAGAAATTACAGAAATAAATCCCTGCGGACTTTACATAAGAGGTTTTTTTTTTTTTTTTTTTTTTGCTAGAATAGCATTGTAAGTATCTTCCTTTTCTTCAAAAGCTAGTCACAAAAAGAATTGGAAATCGGAATGAAACTTTTTTCTAGTTAGATCCTTGGTCTTCTTCTTATTCTCTGTTATCTGAGATTGACACTTCTATTTCTCCTACTTCTTTTGATTACTCCACTAAGGTAAGCAATTTTATTCAAAGCAATGTTTGGAATTCTAGTCTTTTGAACTAATTCCTTCCCCCTCATGTAGCAAATTATATTTTGCAAATTCCCATTTCCAATAGCCGTGATAGGTGATGGTGTCACCTCTCTAATTTTTTAATTTATTTATCTTAATCTGTTATTACATCTGGCATCACAAGAATCAAGTTCACTTTCAAAACCAAACACTCAATCCTTATTCCATCGTCAAACAGGTAGAACTCTAGACTTCATTTTATTGTACTGCAGTCATGGTTTAAAGTATCTTCGATACCGATACGATACCCTCCGATACGTATCTTAAATTTAGCTACCCGATACGATACACATCGATACGATACATGGAATTTTTAAAATCCTTTCGTATCGATATATATCCTACGATACATACCGATATGCACCAATACACTATCGATACGTATTGATACTCTATGGAAAATATAAAATCAAGGTAAAATATATGTTTCGATATGTATTGGTATGTATTTGTATGTATCGATCGGTACGTATCAATGAGTATCAGTACGTATCGGTACATATCGGTGAGTATCAGTATGTACCGATACAGTGCGCTACGGTTATATAATGGCCAAGATGGGTATTTTTTCAGAAAACATGATTTTTTGAGGTGTTTTTGTTCCAAAGTTGCTGCCAGCCATATTTCTCTAACTAAAGTGGAAACCAAGGTTGTGAATAAGGATTTTACATTTATGGGACAACTACAAACCTTGAATTCTTAGTGCGATACCATTAATTTAGTGTTTATGCATAATACATGTTATCAATAGCTTTTTTTAATAAATTTTTTATGCAAAAGTGTTAAAAAGGTGTTTCATATCCATTTATGTATGTATCTTTAGCGTATCTTAACGTATCTCCGATACAATACGATACCTTCCGATACGTATCTTAATTTTGGTCGATCAATACGGCGATCGATACTGATACTTTAATCCTTGACTGCAGTGGACAACAAAGAGTGCAAACTAGGGACGGAACCGACCAGTGTCTCTTTTTGCCCTATCCCATTTACTAAAAAAAATTACCCTATGTTGTACAGAGGTTAGCAACTAAAAAAAAAAAACAGATGGTGGGATGGGCTTCGGCCGTTATTGTAACTAGTACTTGCCACTTATTCCAAGCTATCTATATGTTAATAAGAAATGGGACGGAGGTAGCAGCTCAAAGTCTTCTCTACGGATGGATAAAGGCTACTGGAGATGGATGGGAGGTAGATGAAAAATGGACCGATATAAAGCAAAAACAATCTTCTTGGGAAAGTGACAAGTTCACAGTTGGTTGTGGTCCTCAATCCCCCTTCTTCTAACTACTAATCATTTTGTGCATAAACCCATGTTATGTACTAAGTAGAACAACAACTTTACATTATTGCTTAATAAGCTAGTGGTAGAAGCAATGGTTAGGAAATCCTTAGTCACAGACTTTAATAGGTTGTTAAATCCAGTCTAACCCAATGTTTAGTGAACGATTATTCTCTGTAGTGAGTGCGGTGGTGCTGTGAGCATCGGATGGCTGAGAGCATCCGGGCACATGCCTCGAGGTCCTCTCGACAATCTAATGCTCACCGCACCACCACACTCACTGCAGAAGATGTTTTTGCATGTTTAGTAATATTTCTTTTTCCTATAAAAAAAATGGTTCTCTGTCCAATAATAGTCTTCTTTTTTTTTCCAGTCACAAAAGGGTAGTTATGACCTACAAGGTTTTTTTGTTCAAAGAAAAAATAGAAGGCCTTTTTTTATGGTAGAAATGACCTATTGGTACACGTTGAAAACGGCTCAGCTGCTCGTATGAGGTAGCATCCAACAATTGTCTTTTTGTTTTCAAATATACTCATCTTTATCCTTGTAATGGCAACAGGTGGGACAGGTATTGGTTGTTGACTTGTACGACCAGGTGATCGTATGAGCAACGTATACTATCTCATACACGCTTGAGCCAAATTTGTGTTTCCATGTAATTCTCCAACAAGGTTTGAGGACTTGGTATCGAAACAGAATAGGTCAAGATTGATACCAATTCGGATCAGTCAAAATTTTCCAAAAATTCTCCAGTTTCCAATTAAAAAACTTCTTTTTGACTTATTTTACCTTTCAATCTTATCAATACACAACATAGTATCAACTTAGAATAAAGCTGATTCCAATCTGATCCGACCGATCCGATTCTTCAAACCATGTCTCCAACACATCTGGCAAATTCCATTCCCAGCGAGCACTTCACACACCGGCAGTAATCTCGAATTGCCAAAAAAACCCTATTCTGGAGGCTAATAGCCTATTGCGTCTCTTTTATTATTCCTAACTTCAGTATCATTTTTTCCATTAACGTATGAAATTTTGAGTGCCTTGAATTTGAATTTCTCATTTGACTACAGTACAAAAAGATATCTCCATGATTTTTTTGATAAAGGAAAGGTTATTTTGAAAAACTTTGATACTCATTCAGCACAGCTGATAAGAGAGAAGAGCCTAGGTACTCCAAGGGGTTAGCGTAGTTGGCTTGGAGGGAATACAATACTCCGCCTCAGGAAGCAAAGTCCTATGATCGAACCTTCGATGCTACACCTAACTTCTTGGGGCCATCGCACGAGAGTTTCTATCTCAGATTGACCCAAATTCTGTGTAAGTGGTATCACAATGACCCCAAGGACAGATAAGAGAGAAGAGCCTTTGTTCTTGATAAGAGAGAAGAGCTTCTGTTCTTGTTAGTGACCGGCACATGTAACCCTGTATGAAACCCAAGTGTGGATTAGGTTCTTGTCTGAGAACCATTCTCATGTGGGTTGATCTACACAGATGGAATCCACCACAGAGTTGATTGTTAGGTGAATTCTTTCTCATATGGGTCGATACAGACCCAGTCATATGTAAGTGGTATCACAGGGACCTAGGGACAGATAAGAAAGAAGAGCCTCTGTTCTTGTTAGTGATCAGTACATGTAACCCTCTATGGAATCCGAGTGTGGATTAGGTTCTCGTCCGAGAATCACCCATATGTATTCTCATATGGGTTGATCCACACAGATGGAATCCACTATAGAGTTGGTTGTTAGGCATATTCTTTCTCATATGGGTTGTGATGCACATAGATGGAATCCACCTCAAACTTGATTGTTTGGTGAATTCTATCCGTACGAATAATTTCAGAGTGGATTCCAGCTGAAATTCCTTAAAATTCTCAAATTTTATTTTTTCTTAATGCTTACCGTTCAAGTCTATATCAAATAAAGCGTTTTCAAAGTTCAAAAAAGGAACAGATCAGATTTGGGCAAGAACCAATGGCGATCCAGAAACAGATACATTGATTTTATAAGAGAAAACTAAACTAGAAAAGAGAAATAGAATGACGGAGGAAAAGCTACAAACAAAGAGCCCGTTTGGTATAGTTCATAAAAAACGTTTCTAGCGTTTTTTCATGTTAATAGAACGAAAAAACGCTGAAAACCGTTTGGTATGTTTAGGCTCTGTTTCAGTTTTTTTGAAACTGTCTGTGTCTAAAAAACGAAAATGGCTCGATTTGACGAAACGCTCGGAGGCTGTTCTGTCGGCCACGTTTCGTTCCAAATTAATATAAGGAGAAACTTCCGTTCCCGATTGTCAGCGATAGAGAGAGGAGAGCAGAGAGGAAAGAAGAGAGAGCCCAGCTGAAACAAGGTACGAGAAATCTTCACCTCAGGTAACTTCTTCGTCTCTCCTCCTTCTTCTCCTTCTTCTCCTTCTTCTTCTTCATTTCTTCTTTTCTTCTTCTATTCAACCTCTTCTTCTTCTTCATCTATTGTAACCACAGAGAGGTATTGGAACAAATTTTGGGGTTTTTTTCTCCTTCTTCTTCTTCATTTTTTCTTTTCTACCAGAGACAGAGATCGATTAGCTTAACAAAGTTCTGGTTTCGAATATAGTTTGGAACTTGCACAGAGAGAGGAGAGAAGAAGAAACAGGAGCTCGCCCCCTTGTGAAATCTCCTCCGCAGTAACTTCGATTTCGCCTTCTTCTCCTTCTTCTTTTCATCTCTTTAACCTCTTTCTTCTTGTATTCTAACCTCTTCTCCTTCTTCTTCATCTATTGTAATCACAGAGCAAGTATTGGGACAAATTTTAGGGTTTTTCAGACCACCTATCGTATAGCTCATACAGAGAGGTAACGCTTCTTCTTCTCTTCTATTTCTTCTTTTTCTTCTCGATCTTGTAGAGCCTCTGTTGATTCAAAGATGATGCTTTTCCGACACTGTTGACACTAATAATCACTCATCCGAAAACCACAAATCAGTACCAATGAACCCCAACAAGAAATATGTTGGATCCATATGAATATATTCAAGTGTTTCGATTCATCAAGGAAATGTGATTGCTAATTAGTTGACATGGTGTATAAATATGCTGATTCTTTGGGGTCTCTATGGTTGGAAAACTTGCTGAGTTTGTCATGTCTCTGGAGTATATTTGTTAAGAGAATACAGACAAGTTGCACTATATTCTTTTTTGTTGCTCCCAAATTCTTCCAGTTATCTTAATAAATGTATGTTCCAGTGCCTTTTAGCAGATCATAGCCTGTCATTCCAGGCATACAGAGTCTGTGATGATGAGATTTACTTCCATTTCCTGTAAAAACAAATACTTAAACATCAATCCACAGAACACAGCAAGAGAGAGAAGATCTAAGATTTTTTCACAAGCTTAAAGATGAAATTATACCTAATTAGGGTGTGAAGAAACTGAAGGTGGGTTTGAGTTTCTCTGGTCATCCTCCTGTAAACCCAGAAATTCTAGAGCTTTGCTTCCTGAATCCATACACCTCTTGTGGTACCTAGTTTCATCTATCACAGTGTTGTTGTAAGTTTGTTAAATTTCAATTCTTCCAATTTTCATTTCAGCTTGTACAGAATCTTCACCAATTGAAATTTGCATTCTTGTTTTTTATGTTTACTCCGGAAGTTGTGTATTGAACACTTGATTAATTAATCAGAATAAACCTTGACTACCACTTCCGAAGGTAACGAAAGTTCTAAGGTAATACTCTCTCTTGTTCGTGCCTGCATGAATGTGTACATTATCGCTTACTATGCATTAACAATGCAGTCCGATTAACAACTCTTTAACTTTACTTTGGGTCTCTTCCCAATGTTTGAATTTTGGGTTTGTGTGGACATTATGCTAGACCTATACTGCGATTGCAAACTTTTCCTAGGTTGCTTCTTGAATGTGGTAAAGCTATATGGTTTTCTAGTTTTCTTGAACTCAGATATATTGCTAAATTTACACTTCCTTGTGAGAAAATTTCCGGATTAGCCCTCAATATGTTAGGCTTGAGGGTTTAGTTCTACAGATGGGATCATGTACACATTTCAAGGCTAGAATTAGGAAGTTGGGCTTGCATGCGTGTTCCTTGAAAGTTGTGATGAAAGGGCATGGTATAAGATGTGGAATCCATAGTTGTCCCGATGTGTGGTAAACGCTTTTGCTTTTGGAAATAATTTTATGTTCAAGTTTTTTAGTCCTTCGCAAGGTAACAAGTGATCTCGCCTAGTATGGTCTGAAATGAGAAGTCTTATTTGATACAATTAACTTCAAGATGTGGACTCAAATCAAGAAGTTGCTTTGGAAATAGGTTGTTTGGGGCATCAAGACCCAATTCAAGCTTTGGTTTTAGTTATTGAGGGTGGCCAATATGTAGCGCACAATCTAGTGAGATTTTCCGACTTTCCGTGTGGGCTTCTTTCTTTTTACTTTCATTTTACTCTCATTTCCCCAAATTTTGGGTTTTTTGCATGGATCCATGTAGGTGACAACCTCCATTAAGTTGGGCCAAGGCTGAGTTTGTTGTTGTTGTTGTTCGTGGGGGCCTACATGGAACCTTCTTTCATGTCACTAGCCACTTGCACCAAAGATCATGGTCAATATAGCATAAGGTGCTTTGGAAGTAGTAATTAGATGTTCAGTTTTATTCTATTTGAATTTCTCCTCTTTGGGTTGTTATAGGTATTTTGAATTTTGGTTTTGATTTATTCCTAGATCAAGTCGGGTTTGGTTGTTTCTTTTTGTTTGAGCTTGGTTGGGTCTAGTTTAGGCTATAGAGTTATTGGGTGACTCTTTGATAATTTGGGGGGAAATTTTTTGGGTTTTTGAAACTTAAAATTATGTAAGAGTCTCACCTCTTGACTTCTTCTCTAACCAATTGTGGGGAAGCATTTTAAGCACTCCCCAACCTCCTTGATGTCATATGTTTTATGAGAAACTCTAGTTCTACCAATGTAAAATTTCACAGCATGTATGGAGGATGTTCCATCCATTGTCTCTTCTTGACTACTACAAAGTTCACATTTTCTACAAGATACTTGGATTTGCTTTTGTTTATTGGACTCAACTGATACTATTAATTGATTGCTATTTATTCATTCTTTTTTCTTCCCAAGATTTCTATTTTATTTTTTTATCCAATCAACTCAAGTTTTTCATCGACAACCAAATAGGAACCCATTTATTCTGTTCGACTTTATTTAACTTGCTACTTAGCTGCACTCGCCTTCTACCTTTTAGGAATCCATTCTAGACCTTTGCTAACTTCCTCCAAATCCTAAATTTCAACTTTTAAAGCCCTAGTATTTGCCGGGTTTCCATGCAATCGCAGCTTATAGATGTAATTACCCTTGATTGATCAATCTTTTCCTCCAAACCAAAGAATCTCATTACAATGTAGCCATTGAATGTGTGACCTTTGCTGCCATCGCATTTGCCGTTGTTACACCGATTGTGTCAAGCTCTTTTCGACCGCCATCCAAGGATACCACTGGGTCTTTGATTTCTTTTGAAGAATGCTTGAAGTTTTTACTTGTTAATGGAAATTCAAGCATATAGTACTTGACATTTGCATGTACTTCCCCCATTTTTTTGGTGAGAAGCACTTTTCTTTATTAAAGGTAGACTCTTTGAGACTTTGGGAGATATAAGAAAGTACTTGACATTTGCATGTACTTCCCCCATTTTTTTGGTGAGAAGCACTTTTCTTTATTAAAGGTAGACTCTTTGAGACTTTGGGAGATATAAGAAATTGTTGAGTACATGAATGCATTTAGCTGAACAGCACCAAAATTGTTGAGTTTGGGTTATGCCACATGTAACTATGTAAGACTCAAGAACAAAACTGAACAGCACCAAAATTAGAGAAATACCACAAAATAAGAGATGAGTACCACAGAAAAAGGAAAAGGAAAACGGTGGAATAAATTTTTGAGATGCAGTGACCATTTAAAACAGCTAAACTAAGGCACAAAACCTAATCTAATTGAATGGAGTATTGTAACAGAATGATCAAACTAGTGGCCGGTGTGGGGATTGGTGGAGTTAGGTATTTTCTGAATTAAAAAGTAGACTGCATCTTTCAAAATATCATCAACACATCCCACTTTTGGAAGGGGAAACAATAACTATGGTATAATTAGAAAGTTGCAATTTTCAATATAAATATATATACATATATATTTTTTTTTTTCAACATGCGATGCAACTACCAAACTACAGTTTAACATTTAAAATATTATGGCCAACCAAAACTATCACTCCTCAGAGAAAGTGATGTGAAAACACAAAGATTACCATAATTTTCTTTTTGCATTTTTCTTGTTTGGGGTTTTTCATAAATTGTGTATCAAGGATCAGTGACAACTTCCATCTCTTAAAATTTACTTACATTACAATATTTTTTGGTGGTAGTATATTCAATTTTTAGAGTGTCAGCATGGCTCTTCAAACATTTCCCAAGTTTCAAGGTTAATTGCTATGTATTCCCTAATCTTATCCTAATGTTTGGAAGACATTTAGATTCAACTAGCATATACGATTTCTATATCCCATGGCTACTGAGTGTTAAAAAGAGGGTTTTTAAACCCTGGATTTTTATCTTTTCATTCACATTAATAACTCAGTGTGTACTGACTAATGGAACTTTCTAACCTTTTGTTCTTCTATTATGCATTGGATATACTCGGTCTAGATTTCATTTTGTGTTTGGTTGTTATGTTTTACCATAAATTTTGCTAACCTCAAAGGTCTTTATGCGTATTCAGTAAAACTGTCCCCGATGCTTTTCATGTGAATAATCTGTGGCTTTAAACTCTGCTTGGTTCCCAGTATGCTAACTTTTACACTAACTTATAATGTCTAGCTATTATGTCTGGAAGTAGTATCCCTCGTTAAGTGGTCGAATTTGAGACCACTGCTTCATTGAAGCAATGAAAGAAGTCAAAAAATGGTCACAAATCCGTAATTCATTTAACAAAACGATGGGAGAACATTATAAAGCAATTTCAACAAAGCGTTAAATCGTCCATTGGGAGAGAACATTATGCAATAAGATAAACAAGTTGAAACACAGTATCAATAATTCAAGAGACCTTGACACAACGGATTTGGGTGGAACTCAATGACAAAAGCAATCAGCTTGATGATGAGTCCGTATGGGATAGGCAAAGTACAATAGATTTCACTAGCTAATTGGATTATTTAAAATTAGATTACAATGAGTAGTACATCTAAGTGATACAATTATCGCTCATGCAGCAAACCCAAAGTTGGTTGAAGTACAAGAAGTATGGACTAAACAATTGGCCGATTTGAGCATGGTATTTGGGGATGCATATGCTAGAGGTAACTTAGGGGTTGATAGTGCTCAAGATCCGGATGACATCAAGTCATTAATACAGTTGATATTGAGCAAGTCTCTCACCCCCAAGATTCGTGCATATAAGCATGATCGACCTTTCATGAGGATACTCATACTCCAACTCGACCACCACAAAACAAAGTCTTGATAGGACACCTACGGGACGAAGAAAAAAGAGCGCCAATAAGAGAGATAGCCACGTGAAGGACTTGTATGGGAAGTATTTATCTATTAAAATTGATAAAGCATCCAGTACTTCTGTTACATCTCCTGTTCGTGGTGGGGTAGGTGCATCTTGTCCTCGAGATTTCAGTGTGAGTGCATGTGAGGCGGTGATATCCTCCATACCGGATATATCAAAGGAGATATATTTGAAGGCCACTAGTCGTATGTGTATTGATCCTAGTTGGAGGGAGTTGTTTGTCTGTGCAGAGCCTGCGAAGAGGACTTGGCTTTTAGATGCGTTGGAGTAGTTGATGTTGTGTTTGAATGCTACTTTTGATAATTTTGGATTCGAGACTCTACTTTTGATGTGTGTAATTTTACTTTTGGAGATACATTGCATGACTTGGCTTTTATTTCTTTTGTATTTTTTTCCTATTATTGATGTGTGTAATGTTGAACATGTGGTTTGGGTTGAGATGATGTGTCAGCTTGTTATGTTTTACAGATATTTGTTTCCAATTGTGTAGTAATTGTTTATTTATTGCAGTTATGTCAAATGCATTATGTGAAACTTCTAGTGATGAAGAAGATATAATCATTCACATGGGAATGGAATTGCTGAGTGAGGCTGTATATATTCGAGAACCATGTAGGGATAGTGTATTTTCAGGTGCTGTCATGATGCATGAGGTATTGAATGGGCATGCCAATAGATGCTATGAAGAGTTTAGGATGGAACGTCATCTTCCTTAACCTATGTGACTATGTTAGACATAGGGGGTGGTTGAAAGATACGACCAACATCCGAGTAGATGAACAGCTTGGAATGTTCCTATGGATTGTTGGGAAGGGTTCATGTAATAGGGATACCCAAAATCATTTCAACCACTCAGGAGAAACAGTTAGTTGAACATTCAATGTTGTCTTGATTGCAATGCAACGCCTGGCTAAGGAGAAAAGCAGACCGCCAGATGTCAATATGATACCGATAGAGATTGCATAGAACCCTAAATACTACCCTTTTTTCAAGGTAAATATGTTAATATGATACATGTTTGTAATTAAATATATGAATGTTTATATTCTTATATGTACTGGCCATTTAATTGTCAATATATGTCATAGCATTGTATCGGCGCCATAGATGGTACTCACATCCATGCGGTAGTTCTAAGAGAGGATCAAATTCGATATAGGAATCGGAAGGGGATCACAACTCAAAATGTGATGTGTGCATGTTCATTTGACATGCGATTCACATATGTGTATGCGGGATGGGAAGGTAGTGCAAACGATTGTCGAGTACTTGAACAGGCAAGAAGTGATCCTCGATTGAGTTTTCCACATCCACCTCCAGGTATTAACTTTATACTAATATATTAAATTTTCATTTGAGTGTATATATAATAATATATATTATTTTTGTCCAGAGGAAAGTATTATGTTGTCGACTGGTATGCTAGCTAACTGGATTTTTGACACCATTTAGGGTGAGAGATACCATCTACCGGACTATAAAGGCGAGAAGATCCCCAAGAACAATGAAAGAGTTGTTCAATTATAGACATTCATC
The DNA here is from genome assembly GCA_022985045.1 of Macadamia tetraphylla. Taxonomy (NCBI): domain Eukaryota; kingdom Viridiplantae; phylum Streptophyta; class Magnoliopsida; order Proteales; family Proteaceae; genus Macadamia; species Macadamia tetraphylla. The sequence continues at coordinate 14,214,103 of CM040973.1, read as the reverse complement.
ACTTGAATGTTATTGAACGCAATTTGGGGTATTGAAGAACAAATTTCAAATTTTAAGGCTAATGCATCGTTACAAAGTGGAAACTCGCATCAATCAGACTGCATGTTGTGGGCTACACAACTATATTCGAGAAGAGCATATTGCATGCGTAATCTGGGGAT
>CM040973.1:14191695-14213842 GCA_022985045.1 Macadamia tetraphylla | reverse complement strand
AGACAAGTTCAGCTCACCCCTCCTTCTTAAGTGCCTTGGAGTGCTTGAATCCTAGTCTTGAGTAAGCTCCTTGTTTTTTCTCATGGAAGAGCTAGATTTCATTTTAGCTAGGTTTGTGCAGAGGATTAAGTGTTCTCTTTGTTTAGTGGTTAGTACTTATTTGTTGATGGCAATGACAAATGAGGGGAGGTGCTTTCAATTCTATGTTGATTTATTTGGGTTTTCTGTTTGTAATTTTTTTTCATTAATACAAATTATCTTTTGCTAAAAAAAAAAGTCTATTGTTGGGTTTTGGCCTTGATCTTCTTTGTTGTTGTTTGTCTTGCTTTTCTTGTAGCTGACCCTTATGGTATGCCTTTTCCTATTGCTTCTTATTTCAAAAGACTTTAGTATGCCATATGTATTATAACGGAGATGATAATTACGGGCTCTGTTCTGTTCATGTATTTGCTTAAATCAACAAATGTTCTTTGAAAATCGTATGAGTGATCCTACACAAGCCTTTAGCGAGGCCGGAGCTTTGTCAGGGGTTAGTCCTCTGACACTCAAGTTAGAGATCGGCCGCACAGTTTTTTACGGGAGTAATGGTGTGGGTTTTGATGCCTACCTTTTTCCTCCTCTCTAGCCTTCTCTTATAGCCCTTAGGGTTTAGGGTTTTTCTTTTCCTTGGAGGAGTCCTCCTCGGGTCCGCCTCCTTTCCTTTTCGAGTCCTACTCAGATACGTTCTCTCCCTTAGTGGGAATATTCTCTTCTGCGTTAGAAGTGAGTCCTTGCGCCTCTATCAGGTGGGCGACACGTGTCCAGGTGGGTGACACGTGTCTTTACCCTATGGGGCAATCAATTTGGCCGTATCAAGAGCCCCCTTACTCCCCCGCCAGGAGACTCTTCCTATGGGAGTAATCAAATTTTTTTCATGCGACCCTTCGGCCTTATCCCTTCGGCTTCGGCTTCTCTCTCATTCAAGGTCCTTGACCTTACTCCTTGACTGGCTTTAGTTACCTTGCAACTGAGACCTACGGTCAGCCGAGGTAAAGACCTTCGATCGGATTGGGTCGGATCGGCCTCTACTGAGCTCCCAACCGGGTGGGGACCTTGGTCAGTCGGCCCGGCCTCGGCTGAGCTCCCAACCCGAGTGAGGACCTTGATCAGTCCACTCGACCGGGCCTAAACCCCCAGCCAGGTGGGACCTTCATTCAGTCTGCTCGACCTTGGCTTGAGCTCCCAATAGAGTAAGGACCTTGGTCAGTGCCTGCTCGGCCTTTGCTGAGCCCCCAACGAGGTGGGGACCTTGTCGAGGTTGGCTCGGCCTCGCCACAGGCCCCCAACCGAGTAAGGACCTTGGTCGAGTCCGCTCGGCCTTTGCTGAGCCCTCAACATAATCGAGTGGGACCTTGGTCAGTGCCTCGGCCTTGGCACAGGCTCCCAACTGAGGTAATGACCTTTGGTCAGGTCCGCTTGACCTTTTCCTGAGCCCTCAACCGAGGTAAGGACCTTTGGTTAGGTCCGCTCGACCTTGGCCTGAGCTCCCAACTGAGGTAATGACCTTCGGTCAGGTCTGCTTGACCTTTTCCTGAGCCCCCAACCGAGGTAATGACCTTCGCTCAGGTCCGCTCGGCCTTTGCCTGAGCCCCCAACGAGTAGGACCTCATCAGGTCCGCTCAGCCTTGGCCTGAGCTCCCAACTGAGGTAATGGTAATGACCTTCAGTCAGGTCCACTCGGCCTTGGCAGGCCCCAAGCGAGGTAGGACCTTGGTCAGTCCACTCGGCCTTGGCAGGCCCCCAAGCGAGTAAGGACCTTGGGTTAGGTCCGCTCGGCCTTGGCCTGAGCCCCCAATCGAGGTGAGAATCCCTGGCACGAATCTCGAGGGGTGGTAATTGATGACGTGATGGCGCCATTAATGCTCGGGCAATTGTATCATATTTCTTCTATTTATAAAGTGTAGGGGTCCATTTGTGGGTCACTCTTGTTTTTCCTTCGGAGAGCCTTCCTTCGGTCTAGGTGTTCCTTCTTCTTTTAGCGCTTCGTCTTCACCAAAAGTAAGTACGATGTCTAGTTCGTCCGGGTACAGTCCTTCATCCTCCGGGAGGATAATGTCTAACCGTAGGTATCGGAGTCCAGGGGAGTCCGAGGGATGTCCTTGGGCTCTTCCCTCGATTCGCCCTCTGCTCGTGACTCGTCGTCTGTGGCCTCATGTCGGGGTCCGAGGGTGACTCAAATGGTGAGGGATTCAGGGAGAGGGTGCTTGAATCCCGAGCCCAGACCCTGGACCCCCTTGATGTGGAGGCTCTCCACATCATTTCTACTATGGATGAGCTAGAACTGGGGGAGCTGAGGGTCGTCTTCAGTATCTCGGACGCTTTCGAGCTCTGACTATCAAAACCGACGGATCGAGCTAGCTATCGAAACTCCGAAGAGCTATGCTTGTATAAGGAGGCATTTAAGGCCAGCCTTCGGCTTCCCCTCCATCCTTTATTCACCCGAGTGTTTTGGCACTATGGGATTTGTCCGACCCAGCTAACGCCGAATGGATGGCGGTAGATGCTCAGCTTCGTCGTCCTTTTCTCTAAGCACCAGAGGCCTCTCTCCCTTCCTCTCTTCTTCAAGTGCTTTCTCCTTCAGGCCTATAAGGGGCTTTCGGGTTGGTACTATTTCAGCCCTCGGAAAGACCTTTGGCTGCTGAACGGTTAGCCAACGTCGATCCACGGGTGGAAGGAGAAATTCTTCTTCATGAGGTCGTTCGAGGTGGTGCCCTTCGGCACCGTCTGGGACATCCCCGATCTGAGGATGGTGAACTCCACCCCTGCCCTTCTTGGGGCAGACGCAGAGTCGATGGCAATGGCGAAGCATCAAGATGCCTGCCCTCCAGTTGAGTCCGATAGCGTTAAGTCTGATGCCATTTTGTTCAAATTCGGGCTTAGCCAGGGTGAGTCTTAGGCCAGCCCAAGTTTACTTACCTCAGGCATTTGTATTTCATTCTAACTTCCTTCATCTTCATGCAGTACAAATCTCCAGGGCCGAGGCTAAGGCTGTCGCTTCAGAGAGGCAAGTCCAGATAAGGGAGGCTAGGCGCGGGATGCACAGCAACAGCAGAGGTAGAAGAGAAAAGCTTCGAAGAAGGGGCCCCCCTCCTCTGAAGCTCCCCTACCGAAGAAAAGGTCGAGGGCCGAAGGACCCAGTTCCGAAGCGGTCCAGGCCCTCGTTGCTCCAGGCCACAGCTTGTCTACCCGAGTCTCTTCCCCCGTGGCAGACCTCAGAAGCCCGAGGGCTAGGAATGTGAGGGCCAAAGTTGGCTTCGTCCCTCAGTGGTTGGTTAAAGAAGACGACACTCTATTCGTCGGGCGTGTCTCTCGTGAGTTGGTATTGAAGGGCAGTCTCCCCCGAGATGCCGCTGAGGCGTAACGACAAGGGACGGTGGCTATGATAACTAGCGTCTGTGTCTTCATGGCAGGGGTAAGCTTCGGTCCTCCAAACCTTAATTTATCATTGCAACATACTGATTGTCGGTGTCTTATGCAGGCCCAAAACCAAGTGGGTCAGTTGGCGATCCGAGCCAAAGCCATGGCCCAAGACCTCGAGGCCTCCGAACACAAGAAGTCAGTTTTGGAGAATGAGAGTTCGGTTCTCCTTGAGAAGGTGGAGCACCTGGAAGTGGACCTTCTTCGTACTCACCAAGAATGCGATCAGCTTACGGGTGAAGCGCGAGATAAGGGCAAGGGTTAGGAGGTTTGAGGCCCAAGGGCCAAGTATAGAGACCTCTGAGGGCTTTGGGAGGAGATCAAGCCGCCATCGTCCACAGGTTCACAATGGGTGCTCTTGAGGTTGAGGCTGGGTCCTTGAGCATTACCCGGAGGTCTCTTTCAAGGCCAGCGGTCTCATCTTGAAGAGATGTGTCGAGGTAGCCCGATAGCCCTTGAGGTTGTTGGCCTTGACGGTGAAGGCTGCGGCGAGGAAGGTGAGGTTCAGGACAGCGTGAGGTGCCTCGACCCCTGGTCACGATGGCTCCGATCGAGACTCTCCCCACGCCGAGGGCGAGGCCATGAACCCGATGGATGCGCCGTGAAGCCACCCTGCGTCTTACCTCTGCCTTCGGGCTCTCCCCTCCTTTTTTTGTGATGTGATCCTTGGGCCTTTTATGTAACCTCGGCCTTGGGCCTTTTCAATGAATGAATATTTCTATTTCTTTGAATACCCTTGCCTTTTGCTTTTTCTCATTTTCTCTGAAGGGATCTTTAGCCTGTAAGTAGGTGCAAGAAGGCTGAACCCCTTGGCGAGGCTTGGTTCTGCTCCATCGGCTTATCCGATAGGTTTCCCAAGTTCGAGGGCCGTGGACTCTGAGGGACCCTGAACAAGTAGGATTTTTACCAAGTGGTGTTCCCCTTCAGCTCCATCCGAGGGGTTTTTTAACCTCTGGTCTTGGGCCGAACATCCAGCTGCGGGTAGCTTCCTCGGCCTTCGTCACATAGGTGAGGACCTTCGGCTGTGTCCCTTCGGAAAATTTCCTTTATGCGCCTTGAGCAACAGAGGTAAAGACCTTGTCGGGTCCAGCAGCCTTTGCAGGCCCCCAACCGAGGTAAGGACACGTGGTTAGGTCAACTCGGCCTCGGCCTTAGCCTCCAACGAGGTAAGGATCCTCGGTTAGGTTAGCTCGGCCTCTGCTGAGCCCCCAGCAGTAAGGACCTTGGTCGAGGTCAGTCGACCTCTGCGAGCTCCCAGCAGTGGTGACCTTCGATCAGGTCTGCTCGGCCTTGGCCTAAGCTCCCAACCGAGGTGGTGACCTTCATTGTAGCCCTTCCAATTTGAGGTGGGGACCTTGATCAGTCTGCTCGGCAGGCTCCCAGCGAGTAAGGACCTTTAGTCAGTCAACTCGGCCTCGGCACGAGCTTCAACCGAGGTAAGGACCTTGGTCGGTCAGCTCGGCCTTGGCCTGAGCTCCCAACTGAGGTGGTGACCTTTGGTCAGGTCTGCTCGACCTTGGCCTGAGCTCCCAACCGAGGTGGTGACCTTCGACTGTATCCCTTCGGTAAAGCTAGAGCCACCAAACAGGAGAATTCCTATCAAATGCCGTAAACCAGCTTACATATTTTTCATAAATAAATTCCTCCGGAGAGCTTAGGATGAGGAGTTACAACTTAAAAGGGCTCAACTTCAAAAAATTACAAAATGTGAGTGCTTAATACCTCACTACTACTACTGGTGCTTGCTACCTCACTACTACTACTGGTAGAATTTTCTTAAGTTGTTTGAGTTCCACGATCGGGGTAGCCTTTCTCCCCTGTAGTCTCTTGGTGATAGGACCCTGGTCATATTACTCTTGAGACTCTGTAAGGGCCTTCCCAATTTGGGGCTAGCTTTCCTTGATGCCTCGGGTCTGATACTTCTGCCCTTCTGAGGACGAGGTCACCCATTCTGAACTCATTCTTTCAGACTTTGGAGTTGTAGTGCCTCGCAACCCTCTCCTGGTAGGCGGCGATCCTTTCATACGAGGTGTCCCTGACTTCGGTCAAGAGGTCTAAATTCCCTCGGAGTCCTTTGTCGTTTTCTTCTTCATTGTAGTACTAAATCCGGTGGGTCACTACCCCTACCTCCACTGGAAGTACAGCTTCGGTGCCGTAAGTTAAGATGAAGGGTGTTTCTCCGATAGCCGACCTCTCAATTTTGCGGTAAGCCCAGAGGATGCTGTTAAACTCATCTGCCCATAACCCTTTGGCATCATCCAGTCTCTTCTTTATTCCTTGGAGCAGGATACGGTTGGTTACCTCTGTCAGCTCGTTGGTCGATGGATAACTGACAAATGTTTTCCTGTGGTCATGCTGAGGGCATCACAAAACGAGCCAAAAGTCAGGTTGGAAAACTGAGTTCCATTGTTTGTTACAACCACTCAAGGGATTCCAAATCGTTAGACTACCTCCCTCTGAAAGAAGTTCTTTACATTCTTTTCGGATATCGTCGCCAATGCTTTGGCCTCTGCCCATTTCGTGAAGTAGTCTACCACCACCACTACAAACTTCCTTTGTCTCGTGGCCAGGGGGAATGGGTCCAGGATGTCCATTCCCCACATGGCGAATGGTATTGGGCTTGACAGGGATGAGAGCTCGGTAGAGTCTGCACGGGGCCAGGGAACATCGACACTTGCGCCTTCTAATTGCGATTCGCATCCTTCCTCATCGTCCGACGAGCAGATACCTCGGCACTTCATGTGCCAAGGCTCGAGCTCCCAGGTGTTGGCCGCATATCCCTTCATGCACTTCTCGGAGTGTGTACTCATGATCGGTAGGGTTCAGGCACTTGAGGTATGGCACGGTGAACCCTATTTTGTAAAGCGTCTCGTCCTTCAAAAGGAAGCGTGCTGATCTCATTTGTACCTTCCTTGCCTCGTCCTTATTCTCGGGGAGTGTTCCTTCCTTCAGGTATTTGGTTATGGCATCCATCCAGCTATGGCCGTATTCATCTACGGGTAATACCTCTTAGGGTTTCGTACTTTCGGCTGTGGTAGCACTTCAAAGTACACCAATCGTCCAAGATGCGTGAAGTCGGAGGTGACCGGTGCGATAGTCGTCTGCACTAGCATTCTCTTCCGTGCTTTGCCTTATCTCGAATTCCTTGAAGGCTATTATTCTTTCTCGCACTGTCTTCAAGTACCCAGCCATCCTTTGTTCTTTAGCTTCGTAGTCTCCATTCACCTGTCGTACCATGAGCTATGAATCACTATGCACCACCAACTCATGTACCATCAAAGCCCGTGCCAGATTAATTTTGGCTATTAACGCTTCGTACTCTGCTTCATTATTGGAGGCATCAAAGTCAAACCGTAGGGCGTACTCGATCTTGAAACCTCTGGGGCTAACCAATATGATCCCTCCACCGCTTCCTGTACTGTTGGAAGCACCATCCACGTACAATTCCTAAGCCTTTTCTCCTCAGTCCTCGAAAAACTCCTGAGGATCATTAGCGAGCGTCATCTCGGCTATGAAGTCTGTGAGGGCCTGTGCTTTTATTACAGTTTTCGATTTGTACTGGATGTCAAATTCTCCTAACTCTATGGCCCAGTTTACTAGGCGACCGGACATATCCGGCCGCTGCGATATCTTCTTGAGGGCTAGTGCGTATCGCATACCGTATGTGATTGAAAATACCCGACTTTCTTGCCTTATTACCGAGCGTCGTCACTTTCTCCATCTTTTTATATCTTGTTTTGGCATCTAATAGGGTTCGATTGATGTAATATATTGGCCGTTGTTGCCTTCCTTCTTCCTTAAATCGATCTTGCGCTCACATATGATGATCTGACAAATACAAGCTGCAAAGGTATCCCGATGTTAAACCGTCGGCGGTGGGGGTGCATCTAGGTGCTCCTTCAGTTGTTCAAAGGACTGTTCGCATTCCTCTGTCCATTCAAACTTTTTGGATCCCTTCAAGGCTTTGAAGAAGGGGAGGCACCTGTCAGCCGACTGAGACATGAATCACCCTAGGGCGGCGACTCTGCCTGTTAGCTCCTAGACTTGCTTCACATTCTGGGGTGATCTCATATTTTGAATGGCTTGTATTTTCACCGGATTGGCTTCAATTCCCCTCTCCGAGACAATGAAGCCGAGGAACTTTCGAGCTACTCCGATGCACACTTTGTCGGGTTCAGCTTCATGCCGTACTGTCTCAGCACCTGGAACGCATTTCTAAGTCGTGAATGTGTTGTTCTGCCTTTAGGATTTTTACAAGCATATCGTCCACGTACACCTCCATGGTTTTGCCGATCATCCCCTTGAAGATCTTATTCACCAAACTTTAATAGGTGGTCCCTGCGTTTTTTAACCCGAAGGGGATGACTTCATAGCAGTACAGTCCCCCCTCGGTCACGAAGGACGTCTTCGGGACATCAACTTTAGACATCTTGATCTGATTGTACCTCGAGTATGCATCCATGAAGCTCAGCGCCTCGTATCCTGCCGTGGCATCAATGAGGCGGTCTATTTTTGGCAGGGGGTATCCGTCCTTTGGGCAGGCCTTGTTCAGATCGGTGAAGTCAATGCAGATCCTCCACTTTCCATTTGCCTTCGGGACCATCACCACGTTGGATATCCACTCCGAGTATTGGATCTCGCGGATGAACTAGGCCTTCAGCAACTTCTCTACTTCTTCATCTATTTTCTACTGCCTTTCGGGGGTGAAAGTCCTCTTCTTCTGTTGCACCGGCTTCTTTGCTGAGTTTACATTCAGATGATGCTCTATTACCTCCCGATCTATTCCAGACATGTCTAAAGCCGACCGAGCGAAGGCGTCGAGTTTTCGGAGGAATGAGATGAGTTTTTCGTTGTTGCCTTGGCATTGTAGCCCCGATCTGGAATTGCCGCGTTATTGCCCTCTTTGGCCTCAACTTGTCGGATCCTCGGCCAGTTCTCCCTTTGATAGCTGGTGTCATCCTGAGATCTTATATCGGGAGCACCTCGCTTTCCTTTTTCTTCCCCATAAGGTAGTGGCGTAGCACCTCCGGGATGCCTCCTGATCACCTCGACATTCACCGACACCGTTCTTGGTTGGGAATTTCATCTTGAGATGTGGTATGGAGATGATAGCCTTTAGCAGGTTCAAACCAACCCTCCCTAGTATGGCATTGTATGCCAAGGTAATGCCTACTACCAGGAAGTTGATCATGACTATTACTTGGCGATCTCCGGTGCCAGCTCTTACAAGTAACTCAATCGATCCCTCCACTTTTACTGGGATGCCAGAGAATCCCTGCAATGGGTGCTCGAATTTCTTCAACTTTCCCTCGTCCAGGCCCATCTTATGGAAAGCCTCAAGGAACAGGATATCAACTGAACTGCCGTTATCCACTAAGATCCTCTTCACTCTGCTATCCACTATGGTCATGGTGACTACCAGGGCATCGTCGTGCGGAGTGTGCACCCCTTCCAGATCGTCTTCTGAGAAGGAAATAACTGTCCCTGTCCTAGCCTTCTTGTTTGACCATTCAGCCACATATCGCTTCTTATGAGGCTTTTGCTTTCTGGCGAGGCGAACTTTCTTGATGGTTGGGCCTCCTGATTGCCGCTATAACCCAAGTTGGGCTCTTATTCTCATCCCGGAGGCGATGGTCAGCTTCCTCGGGTGTCCGGTCCCTTTGCCATTCCTGATTGCCTCTACGGGGTGGCCCCCTTCTTTCATAGCGGCTTCTGCCATCTCTCCGACGGTTGTCCCTACGGTCATTACCGTCTTGGGCATCCTCCTTTTCGTGGTCCACGAATTGGCCTAGATATCCTCTTCGGATCATCCCTTCTATTTTCCCTTTGAGGTGCCAACAATCTTCAGTGCCGTGGCTGTGGTCCCTGTGGAAGTGGCAATATCTGTCCATATTGCGTCTCTCGGGGTGCCGTCCCATCTTCCGTGGCCACTTCATGGCTCTGGCGTCCGGGGAGTCCTTTATCTGCATCAGTACATCCGTTCGTCTTCGGTTTAGGGAGGTGTATTTCTCAAACTTCCTTGGTGGACTAGGTGCCCGACCATGCTTAGACTTTCGTCTTTTGCCTTCTTCGAAGGGTTTGTCGTCGCCCCTTGAGATCCTTTTCATTCCCTTCTTCCTTTCAGCTTCTTCATCGGCTTGAAGGGTTTCTTCCATCTGGATGTATTTATCGCACCGAGCTCTCAACTCGGCTAGGTTCCTCGGTGTATGCTTTGGCAAAGACCTTTTTAGCTCGTTATCCTTGACGCCTCCTAGTAGGGCTGTGAACTCTTCTTTGTTGTCCAGACCTCTGATCGTGATCTTCTCTTATTGGAAACGCTTCATGTAGTTCCGCAGTGATTCTCCTTCATGTTGCTTGACGTTGGTCAAGTTCAATGTGGTCTTCTGGAGGGTTGGCTACTGGAGAATCCCTTCATGAAAAGTAACTTAGATCGCTGAAGCTGTGGATCGACTTTGTCAGCAAACGATTGTGCCATAGCCTTACCTCTCCTCTAAATGTCAATGGCAGGGCGCAACACGTGATGTTCTCTGAGACTCGATGGAACTGCATAGTGACCTTGAAGCCTTCTAGGTGATCGACGAGGTCCCCAGACCCATCGTAAGTGTCATACTTTGGTAGGAGAAAGCCGATCGGGAGCAGGTCCCTTATGACCTCATTAGCTAAAGCCGTGTCATTAGTGAGGTCTGGCTCGCGAGCTTCCGTCTGGTTTTCTACCACCTTCTTGATCTCATCTTTCAGGTCCAGGATCATCTGCTTTAACCCCGAGTCCTCGTGTCTCTATTCGTCTCCTTGGCGTGGTTCCCTATGTATGACCCCTGTGGCAAGCCGCGTTCTTCCCCTGGGTGCGGGACTTTCCCTCATTGCTCGGTTTCAAGGATTACGATCGGACCTTATTGATCCTATACTACTCCGGTCCTCATCTCGAGCTCACTTGGGCCGGATATGGGGGTCTCGTGGTGCTCCGTCGGTCTTCTAAGAGACAGCTTTGGAGACCTCCTTCATTGCCTCGGCCATTCAGTCATATTTCTCCGGGAGGGCTTCGAACTGCTCCCTTGTCACATATTCCTACGCTCCAAGAGGGGGTGGACGATTACTATCTCCGCGCACCGAATATCCGGCCGAACGCTAGTCCCTCACGAAACTTTCCCGATCATCGTTTCCCCTTTCTCCGATTTCCATCGGGGGAGGTAGCCATCCTGAAGGTTCCTCCTCCCCCATGTTCATGTTCGATGCTGCTCTCGTCTTCTTACGATTGTAGGTTCTCCCCACCATTACTGTCGTTCCCACGGACAGTGCCAATCTGTTGCTGCCGAAAATCCGTATGAGCTGATCTGCACAACTTTGGCGAGGCCGAGCTTTTTCCAGGTTAGTCCTCCGATGCTCAAGTTAGAGATCGGCTGCATAGTTTTTTACGGGAGTAATGGTGTGGGTTTTGATGTCTACCTTTTTCCTCCTCTCCGGCCTTCTCTTATAGCCCTTAGGGTTTAGGGTTTTTCTTTTCCTTGGATGAGTCCTCCTCGGTTCCGCCTCCTTTCCTTTTCGAGTCCTACTAGGATACGTCCTCTCCCCTTCGTGGGGAATATTCTCTTTACGCGGTTGACGGAGTTGGAGTCCTTGCAGCCTCTATCAGGTGGGCGACATGTGTCCAGGTGGGCGACACGTGTCTTTACCCTATGGGGCAATCAATTTGGTCATATCAACAAGAAAGTTTCCTCAAAGGATAGCACGTTGGCTATTGTGAAAGGTAAAATCCTGATGTATGCAGTTGGATATGAACATAACTTGGTGAAGTTTATCAATGTCTATTGGAACCGAATTAGAATGCCTGTTATCTTCTCGTAAGCATGTTATTGATGATGTTTAAAATGGCTATCTAGGAAGAACCGACCATGATCTGATTGATCCAAACTGGTGTATGGTGCCCTCTTCCAACCCTTATCAAAATTTGGTCAAACAAGGTTGTAACAAGATAAAGTTTGGAAGTTTTGATAAATATTATGAGAGCAGCGTGGAGTGCACTATTAATGAATTCATTTGCAGCTTGGATTGCAAAACTTGGATTCGGATCATGCAAGTCAGCATTAGATGCAGAGACTAGATTAGGTTCACATATGAAAACAATCTCGTACGTCCCTGATTCGTAGATTTCGAATCCACTCTCTCTCTCTCTCTCTCTCTCTTTCTTTATTTAATAGATTTCAAATTCACAGACTAGGGACATACGAGATTGTTCTAATATGTGAACCTGATATGGATTCTTAGATACGCAGAACCATAAAATGCTTGAGACGATGAAGTCAAACCAAAATGAGGGATTTGAAGATGATGTCCTAATTGCCATAGAGTGTTAACTTCTTTTAGGTAGTAGATTATGATGGTTGGCCAAGGAGGATGTTTCTGTATTATTGGATTTTTGTATTCTTGTTGAAGTGTTTAACTTTTCTAATATTTGTTATGTTCAACGATAGGATTCCTCTCCATAGAGCCCATGGATCATTGAGTGATCTCACAGCTAAGGTGACCTCGAGACGTGTGCCCGAGTCCATCCAGCCGTGGGATCACTTTATAGTCCATGGGCTCTATGAAAGATCGAGATCGAAGGATCTAATCTTTCCGGCACATAATATGACTTGGAAAGCAAGGTATGAGAATCGTAAACTTGTTCTTGATATAGCTGCTGGCCATTTTTTCGGATTGTCATTGTTGAGCTCACCAAGTTGCTTTGGATTGTTCCAACTCTAATGGTATGTTTCAACTTCAAGACTTTCACCACCAAGAGAGAGATAAAAGAAGATTTATTTGATAGAGATATAACAGATAAATAATTCAGATTTCAGATTTGAAAGGGGAGATTATTTATGTGTTTTGGTCCCCCCGATTGTGCAAATTGGTGTGTTGAGTCAATCTTTCGTGGGTTCTTAATTTTGGAGGTACTCCAAAAGACTCACCTAAATCATTTATGAAAATAATTATCATTCATAATGGAAAATAATTGAGAAAGGTTCTTTTGGGCCCACTGGATAGTAATTCATGCCACTAGGCTGTCCTTAGAAAGTGTTTTCTTTTTTTATTTTATTTTTTTATTTTTAAGATAAGCAAAGATTGTATAAGAAGAAATGGAAAGATTTACAAAATTAAAGTCTACGCATAGCGAGACTTAAAAAATGAATTATTTAGGCTACACCTACAACCAAGGATTTAAGGGATGGTATCAGTATTGGTATCGGTATTGGGATCAGTGTCAGATCATATTGGATCGGTAGGTATCGGTCAATTTTGCACTTACTTTTTATAAAAATTACTAATTTTTTATTATTTTACCCCTGAACCGTTCAGAATAATTGATCTAGATCGATCAGGGATTGGGGATCGGTCTCAGTCGATACCGATCGAATACAATCGATACAGTCAATACCAAACTGATACTTGAAACCATGTCTACAACAGATTTTCCGTAGCAGAAACCCTCAATTCTACATGTTGTCCTTAGAAAGTTTTCTTGTTCTTCTTTTCTTTTTCCTATTTTTTTCCCCCCTTAAGATAAGCAAAGATTCTATAAAAAGAAATAGAAAAATATAAAAAATTAACGTCTAGGCATAGCGAGACTAAAAAAATGAATTATTAAGGCTACACCTACAACCGATTTTTGGCAGCAGAATCTCTCAATTCTAAAATGTATTTTTTCCTCCACCTTTGGCAAAAACCAATCACTCAAATATCTAGGCATAGCGAGACTAAAAAAATGAATTATTATGGCTACACCTACAACCGATTTTTGGTAGCAGAATCTCTCAATTCTAAAATGTATTTTTCCTCCACCTTTGGCAAAACCAATCACTCATATATAAATCCTTAGGTCTTTGTCAGAAATTTTATGATCAGCAAAAGAGTTCAAATATCTATCCTAATTAACTAAGCTACCAAATCATGTGAAATAAAATTACAAGATATATATCTCTATCATTATCATAGAAGGAAGTTCTTAATTAACGGGTCAATGAGTCTACTCCAACACAATTTTTCAAACTTATGATTGAAACCTATTAAGATAATAATAATAAAAAATGATTAAATTGTAAATGAAAGTGAAAGTGCTTAATGGCGGCAAATGAGCAAAGAATAATTACGGCTGCTCTCAAATTTCTCTTATTTATACTCTACCTAATAACTTGAAGAGTCTCCATTGAGATTGGATATGACATTTTACCATCTCATTAAAAAAATAAAAATGTAATACCCTATGTCATTATCTAGGATATTTTTTTTTTGACTAACGACGAGTATCCAAGTCTTCAGCCTGACTAGTCCCACATTATCTTGACCTCCTGCTTGCGGACCAAGTCATACTGAGATTGGATGAGAACCATTCAACTTTCACTAAAAACAGTGAAGAGTACTAAACACCCCGTGTGAGTGGCCCAAGGTGCGCCTAGTGAGAGTCGAACTTAGGACGTCTGAATTTATGGCTTTATCTATAATATCTTTTATAGCATTCTCATCACTAAGAAAAAGATAAAAATGAATGAAAATTAACTTTAAAATACTATATTGATTTGATGTACTTAAATTAAAAATAGTTTTAACACTATAATTTTTTGAATATGAATGATATACATTAAAAAATGGGAAATCTTTGGCAGCACCATGAAGAGTGAAGTGGATATCTTCACTATGATTTCCTTACTATTTCTTTTCATTTATATTGTACAATACGGCAAAATAGGAATTTCACTAATAAGTAATAAACCATACAAAATTTTTGCACGTTTTCTTTCTACAACTACACGCAATTTCAACAGGGATGCCTTTCCCGCGATCTCTCTCTCAATCCCCTCTCTGCTACTATCAAACCCATGGTTTGAGGATGATTCTGATGACAATCACGAGCATCAGCAATAGTGGGTCATTCTAAGGTGGTAGCCATTGCCGCTGAAGCAGAGAGCGAAGACCATTCCGTGCAACATGGTTTCAAGTATCGTATTGTATTGGATTATAGGTCATATAGTATCGGTAATAATTGGGATCGATTTTCGATCCCTAACGGATCGATCAGTTACCCTATCGTTTCAATGGTAAAACAGTAAAAAATTGCACTTTCTAAAAAAGCAAAGGCAAAATCGATTGATACGTGCGAGCCAATGCAGGATAAATATCAATCGATGTCGGCGAGATATCAATATCGATACCGATACCATCCCTTAAATCCATGACTAGCAAGGAATTTAACATGCAACTACGAGGAAGAACCCAAACAAACAATTACACCCAATGAAAGGAATTTAACATGGTTCGACAAGATTGCCTATAGTTAGTGGTGTCAAAACCTAAACCGAACTGATAAATGACCAGACTGAGCCAAAAATAACCCAGACCGAACCAAACCAAACCAAAGCCTTATTGGGCTGGTTTCGATTTGGGATATTACAACCCCAAAACCAAACCAAACCGCACCAAAAACCGAATGAACCTAAAACCAAACCAAATCAATTCAAAAACCGGACCAAAATCGAAACCAAATAGGTAAGAAACCAAAAGAAGCCCAAAACTTTTTTTGCATATTTACATATAAATGTATGGAAAACCAAACCCAAATCAGACAAATAACCGAAACCAACCCAATTACAAATTGATACAAGAAACCGAATTCGAATCGAAACCGAAACCAAAATTCCTTATAGGTTTGGTTTCGGTTTCCTCATTCCAAACAAAACCGATTCAACCCAGTTGAAGCGGGCGAACCGACCGATTGACACCCCTACCTACAGCCACCCAAGAGAACCAGCGATTTTTCATTAAGCCTAAAAAACCCTCTACACCACTCTCCCCCTGACAAACTAAACCCCCTTTCTTTATGTCTAGGGTTTTCCACACAGAGAAAATATATAGTGAACCCAATAATCCTAATCCCCACACAATTATAATTTTAACCCCGTATATGTAATTGATGCTAAACCCGACTGAATTACAAGTACAAGCCTAGTTTAATTATGTGAATCAATATAGAATATAAGACATACCTAACCCCAACAATCTCCACCTTAGCTTGGATTCTACAAACTAGGCTAAAGAAGACCGGTGTTGATGTTGAATTTACAACTTTTGTCATTGTCTCAGCCTATCCACCATACCCAATTTGCATGATCCACACCCCTGGTAGGTCTCCTTGTCTGTTCGCTAGACCCAAACTAGCATGGCCCACACCCCCATCCCAAGTGTCCTTATCTGTAATACCCTATTTCTTAAACTCGGTCTGATTACACGGTTGACCCGGTTTAACCATACAAGACCCGAACCGGAGAGAGTTAAAGCGGGTTCCTTATGGACTATGATGGCAAGGGTGACCTTAAACACCGGCTAGCCCGACAAGTCGAGCCAGTGCCAGAAGAGACGGTGTACCCAAGCCGTGTACATGCACCTATTACAAGGCCATGTACGGATAAAGTAGGTATGTAGCCGTATTTTAAAGCGCATACGTATATTATATCTTATGCTAAGAGTGAAATTCGTGCCGAGGGCCGAATTCGTCAAAAATCCCACTTGTTGGCCAGGTTTTGGCCCTCAGGTGGGCGGACACAGGTGGGCGCATCCACCCACCTGAATGACCCACCCATGTGAATACTTAGTTATTTAAGAAGTATATATAGCATTTATGTTTTTCTTTTTCTTTTCTCATTTATGACACTCGGACGTTGGTGAGAAAAGTAAAGAGGAGAGAGAAAAGAAAGGAAAGAAGAAGAGGAGAGAAGGAAGAGGAAGAAGAGATGGATTTCAGCGGCACCGAGGCTTGATCTTCCCATTCCGACGCCGAAAGAATGATCTCCAACACTAGATCTACGTTTAGAGGTGTGCAAAGGCTGGGTTCTTTAAACTTTTACCATACCCAAGTAAAACCCTTGATTTGGGTAGGGTTTCTTGAGATCTTGTAAATCCCCCTTGAGATGATGAATCTAAGGTTTAATAGATGATCTATGTGTTGATTTTGAAGGATTTGAAGAAGTATTTACAAGGTTGGAAAAGCATTGTTGATTTGAAGTGATTTTGGGGTTTTGAAGGAGTTCTTGAGCAAAGAAGGTAAGATAGTTTTCCATTCCTTAAATCTAACCTAGACCTAGGTTAGAACCATCTTATGAGACCTTGAATGTGTGAAGAATGGGTTTGAAAAAGCCCCATTTGAATGCCCAAAGGTTAGGGGAAGTTTGAGAAGAAACAACAGTTTCCCGCCAAGACCGATGGGCCATTTGGCCCGCCTGTGGGCACCCGCCTGAGAGGGCATGGCCCTCGGGCCCAACCGACGGGCCCAAACAGACGGGCTGACCGGCGGGCCACCCTGCCCGCCGGTCTTAGCAGGACCCTCGGGCCCAACTGGTGGGTCAGACTGGTGGGCCGATCGGTGGGTCGACCTACCTGTCGGTCGGACCGATGGAGTGGCGTGGGTCGGGCAGTGGTGTCCGACCCCGAGAGGCTCGAGCGTGATTTTACATCCGATTGGACCCAAAACGGACGTATGACCTTCTTTTAGGATTCTAAACATGATCTTGTCATTGGATCATGTTAATCTTGATCCCAAAGTGGTGAAATACTAACCCCGCTGACTCATGATAGGTTCACCAAATCTTACGCTTCTCGCACCGGATCTCACCCGTACCGAGCGTGAGTCCTTGTACATTACAAGTAAGTGAGAAGAGGACGTTTGGCCTTGTTTCAAGGCATTTTTTGGCATTCATTTAATCGTATCTAGTCTAGCCATGTCATCACGAAAATGCTATGTAGATTAGTCATCCTCACATTGCTATGCATGGGTGTTGTGTTTATTTTCTAATTACCAAGTGATGATATGCTTATATGGTGAATGTTGAAATCATTGTGCATGATGCATTAATAGATTAGATGCCATAGTCAACCTGGAAACGAGTGCATTGGTGGCCCATGGTATGGGATGCGGTGGCACTATGCAATCGTACTATTGTCATATAGGAGCATGCGGTTTAGGATTATCACCTTCCTTACTACGATCCTTCCCAGCAGGGGTTAAGGTGTTGGGTTACCATTTAGGGGGAAGCAGTGGTCGCGGTTGTCGGGTCCTTTTTGGGGGTTAGACATTACTCGGCTGGTCATTAGGGACGATTGGCAACGATGGTATATTCAAGAGGGCCAATCGTCTGCTTTTAAATTCTTTGGAGTCGTACTTTTAATTTCTGTCATTTATTTATGTTGAGAGCCGGTGATCGATATGTTTTACTTTTTCGAGTACTCACGGTGGGCCTTCTCCGATAGCCCTATGGACGTATCGCGGGATGGAGTTCACAGCTCGTACCCAGAGTATACGTGCACTGTGGTTGTAGTAGCACTAAACCAAAGACTTAGTAATGTTGCTTAGGTGGATGTGATATAAAATGTATTGCATTGCATATACTGCATACGGTTGTGATTTGTTGTGTGGACTACTTGTGGTCTATCTTTCCACTTACTGAGCTAGTGAGCTCATCCCACGTGTGCACCTCTTTTAGATGATTTTGCAGGTCATCAACCAGATGAGCACAGGGTGGGTCCCATAGTTGAGTTCCCTGAAGAGGACTGGTGGGTCCCTGAGGAGTTAGAGCACGACACTGATTGCTCGTGTGATAGTTGTCTTCTTGGGATCGAGTTTTGATGAGTGGCTCTACCTCGATACCTTCTTGAGCCTTGTTTTTATACCGTCTTTGAGCTCTACCTTCCGATCTTGGTGAGCTCTACCTCCGATACCAGTGAGCCCTACTTCTAATACCGTAGTGACTCCCATTTTGATGATTCCTTTTGTGTACTTGATATGTGAATTGTACTTCTATTGTGTAAATATCATACCTTGGGCCCACATGTATTTAACTATTGTATCACAATTCGGGTATCAATATTATAGAATATTCACAGATAAACCAAGTCTTCATTGAGCGATGAGCTCTTTCTTAGTTGTGTGTATCTTTGTGGTGGAATCTTGTTTGGATGATCTGGCGGGGTTTGGGTTAACCGATGTTAACGTCCTTGTCAGGATTACGTGTGAGCGGGTGTGACAACGGTGGTATAGGCGTGATGCTCTGCTCCACTCCTGACATACCGTTTAGAATCCCATAGAATCTATAATAGGAAATGGGATTGGGTTAATGTAAAAAATTTAAAGAGTTAAAAGCCAAAGAAAGAAAGAATAAAATGGTTGCATTTAGATATTGCATTCATGACATGCGTGAGAGAAAATAAAAGGTTAATTTAACGGTGTCATAACCCGTGAGTGCAAGTTTGGGAAATTTCAGCGGGATAGCATAAAATGAGATTTCTAAAAAATTTTTACACAAACACGATAAACAATATATCCAAAATATAACAATGATAACAATTAACAAAGACACCACAACTAAACTACACAAGTTATCAAACATACAAATTCATCACAAACCACTATCAAAACACTTCATCCCACAAATAAGTCCAGTTACAGAGAAAGTACAAAGAATGAGAAAAGAAAGAAAAAAATTATTACAATAGGATCAACAATAGGAAACAGGTGAGAAGCTGGTGTGGATGAGCTAAGTCCTCAATGATCATCATCGTCATCGTCGTCCAATATTACTACGTTCGTCGGAGGTCTAGAGTTGACGTTGAGACGATGGTCGTAGTAGTCAAATCTCGAGTTCACCAGCCGTACCTCCGTCTGAAGTTGACCAAAATCTGCTGAGATGGCATTGGCCGTGGTATCTAAGTCCTGGCCCAGTCTGAGGAAGGAATTCGCCATGGTAGCCTGCCTCTCCAGGATGCGTTCCTCCCTTGAAGCACTCTCGTCCAGTCTTCTTAGCAGCTGATCTTGGCCATCCTTCAAAGCCCTCATAGTGGACATCATGCCCTCAAAATCATATGCACCACTCTCAGGTGGTGGGGCTCTATCTTGTGGGCTGCAGGCTGGTGAAGCGGATCGGTGCCTCTCGACTCCTGAGGCACCTCCTCAAGGATGTCCTCATCCACCAAATCATCCTCCTCATCCTGAGGAACATAGTCCTCATCCTCCTCACTAGACTCCTCCTCCATGGGAACATCCTCCATAGGGGTAGCCCTCCTATCCCTACCTCTCAGAGCTCTTGCTCTCACGAGGTATATCCATAAGGGTGTGAGACCCATCCTCAATAGATTTCCCACTCGAACTTGTCCGTGGAGTCTTCCTCCTCCTCACCTCAGGTCCACTTGAAGAACTCAAAGATCCTAGTGAGGATCCTGCCATATGGGAATCCTCCATCCTCGGGGTGAGAAGTGTGGTGCTCCATGGTCTTGAGGATGACGTAGGGTAAGCACAAGTGCTCGTCACGTCCCTCTAAAGCCTTATAGATGCAGAAGGCTAAAAAGGCTGCCATGAAGCCCACCTGGTTTCGGTGACCTCCTCTGGGGAGCAAGTTGAACTAGACCAATCGGGCAAATACACAAACCTCCGGGAAAAATGATGTCTCGGACTCCAGACGTGCACTGCTGCCACAGATGGTCTCATAGATGTAGTTCGGTGTCTCCAAACTCATGAACGGGCCTAGGGGCTTACTCTTGGGAGGACTGTAGTAATG
The DNA here is from genome assembly GCA_022985045.1 of Macadamia tetraphylla. Taxonomy (NCBI): domain Eukaryota; kingdom Viridiplantae; phylum Streptophyta; class Magnoliopsida; order Proteales; family Proteaceae; genus Macadamia; species Macadamia tetraphylla. Next base: position 14,193,812 of record CM040973.1, on the reverse strand, counting down.
GTGCCCAGCTGCAGAGATACCCAGAATACTAGCCAGGGTGTCCACGGTCAGCTGAATGTCCACCCCCTTCACCATACGATTATAGCATACTCCCGTACTGGTAGGAAACCTCCAGGTTGTAGTAGAATCTATGGACCAACTGCTCGTAGCATGGACGGTCTGCGTGGAGGATAGACTGCCAGCCCAGTGCTGTGAACCTCTCCTGAAGCTGAATCTTGTTGAAGTCATCAACTACCACAGTCTTCTCCATCATTACGACCTCTTCAGGAAGAAGCCGGTTAGTTCTGCCTCGAACAACGGAAGAGCTCCTCATCGTAGTCGGAAGGATCAAACCGGGTCCGAGGTCTCCTGTCTGAAATTTGGAGAACTAGTGCCCACACTCTTTCGCTTAGAAGCGGTGGTCTTCGCCGGTGCGGAGGATCTGGGCTCCTTACCTTTGCGAGATGACATCCTGGCAAGAAAAAGAGGAAAGAAGGGTAAGTGACAAAAGAGAAAGCATGGGAAGAAATAGAAGGTGACAAAATGTGACAAGTGAGAAATGATAAAAGTCTATAAATGAAATGCAGGCGGTGACAAGATAGAGACTATGGCAAAACGACAATGCGACAAGAGGCATATAAAGCATGACAATTAAGGAAAGAAAACCCGATTCTCAAGGTGCAAGTCAAATCTAAGAAAAAGTGTAAAAGACTCACAATAGAGAAAGCTTGAAGCTACGGGTCTAAGGCTGAAATGGGTTGTAGTGAAATCAAGAACAAGCAAAAAAAAAAAAAAAGCAGCTAATATGCTATTGAGGTCCACAAATGCCAAAGGATGTAAAGAAAAATCAAAAACTTAACACAAAGATGGATTTTCATGGGAAGAAATGGGATTTCAAGCATAAGGGACTTTCTATGATCTCTGACATGTTAAGTACAAATCAAACATAATGCATTGCAATTGAGTCATTAATTGGGGAAAAAGAGCAAGAATTGAAGAAATCCCCAAATTGAGAAAACTAGGGCAAGGTTGGGTTTCTCTCAAAATGGAGAAGTAAATCCTAAAAACTAGAAATAAATTACAAGAGGAACATCACATTCATATGAAATCACTATTCTATGGAAAGAAACATGGAAAGGAAGTGATATTTAAGACAACTCATGAGTTTCTTCCCCAAATTGCAAGTTCTGAGAAGAAATGAGGAAGAAAACTTACTTGTAAGTGGAGGGTTGAATCTTCTCAAAAGTGCCGAGTTGTTGAGTGGGATCGCGAGTGGAAGCGTTAAGATGCTCTCCAAAATCGCCTGGGAGAGAGAGAGAGAGAGAGAAAATGAAAGAAATAAGGAAAACAGAGCTTAAAGGCCACTTAGAAAATCCTGCTCGGGTAGGACCCGGGCGAGACGGAGGCCAACATTTGCCAATGGTGTCACCCGCCGGTTGAGAGAAAACTTGAAAAAAATGGGATTTTTATTATTATTATTCTATTAATATAATTATTATGATTATTGTTATTATTCTTATAATTGTATGTTATGGTCGAGTGGGACCATTGACATACTTGTTGGAGCACTAGCTCGGTATTTTGGAATTAAGTTGCGGTTAGTTGCGGACTATCAACACTATAATACCCTATGTGTTGGCATATAATTTGTGCCGATATCAATTCTATGGTGTTTAACCAATGTGATGTATGATATGTTCAGTGCGGGATACGATGAGTCGTACTAGATCGGTAGCAATGCACAAGGTACCCGCGTGGTCCTCGTCGTCGGTCGACCACCGAATCCCGGAGGTCCCGCTCGTGGGGCAACCCTCACTTCCACCACCTCCGAGACCTTTGGTCGGTGGGGCACGGGACCCACCTATGACTACACTTGGACCCTCCACGGTTATTACTCCGGGGATGTTGCTACTATAATTCAGCGTCACAACATGCTTTCCGGCAACAAATGCTTACAACGACAAGCATTTATGCGCTATTCGCAACAATTGGACCTTTCTCAATCGGGTCAACCTCCCGGATACTTCTCAAAGGACCCTCCCGTGGTGCAGAGCAGGGCCACAAGTGGGAGGTACACCTCCAATTTCGCCATTTAGTATTCCTCCCTGGGTGCCCTCCATACTCTTACTATCGGCTTA
>CM040973.1:14166253-14191595 GCA_022985045.1 Macadamia tetraphylla | reverse complement strand
CAATGCTCTCTTGGAACAAATTGCGGTGTTAGGAGAGGTGGAGCCACATCACATCGTGCAGGGTTAAGCTATCTGAACACCCAGATGGGGATATGGGCCATACCGGTTGGGCTATGACGAGATAATGTCATACCCGTTCAAGAACGGGCGTGATCGGGTTAACACGGTTAACCCAAACTGCCGAGATCATCGTCTGATATTCTCACAACATACACACAACTAAGAAAGAGCTCATTAGTTCACGGGAAGACTTGGTTTACTGTGAATATTCCCATAATACTTGATACCAATTGTGATATAATAGTTAAATACATGTGGGCGAAGGCATGATATTAACACAATAGGGTACAATTTACATATCAAGTACACAAAGGAATCATAAAAATCATCTCATTTCGATATTAGAAGTAGGGCTCATTTCGGTATCAAGAGGTAGAAGCTCAGCCCGTATCGAAAGGTGAAGCTCATTTCGGTATCAAAACAAGTCTCATTTCGGTATCGGAGGTAGAGCTCATTCGACATCAAAGCTGTGGTCCCCGGCACAACTATCACCACGAGCAATCGGTGTGGTGCTCTAACTCCTCGAGGACCCAAGTCCTCTTGGGGAACTCAAGCGTGGAACCCGCCCATGCTTATCGGTTGATGACACAAAATCATCTAAAGAGGTGCACATATGGGATGAGCTCACTAGCTCGATGAAGTGGAAAGATGGACCACGGCGTCCACACAACTAATCACAACATATGCACTATATGCTATGCAATACATTTTAAATCACATCCACCTAAGCAACATTACTAAGTCTTTGGTTTAGTGCTACTACAACCACGTGTGCGTATACTCAAGTGCGGCAGAATTTTATCCTTGATCGCCAATAGGCTGTCGGAGAAGGCCCTTGTGAGTACTCGGAAAAGTAAAACATGCCGACCACCGGCTCTCAACATAAATAAATGACAAAAATTAAAGGTGCTGACTCCAGCAATTTAAAAGCAGTACGATTGGCCCTGTTGAATATACCATCGGGGTTGCCGACTGTCCTAATGACCAGCCAGGCGTAATGTCTAACCACCACAGTGACCCGACAATCGCGACCACTGCTTCCCTCCAAATGGTAACCCAACATCTTAACCCCTGTTGGGAAGGGTCGTAGCACGGGAAGGTGATAATCCAAAATCGCATGCTCCTATATGACAATAGTACAATTACATAGTGCCACCACGTCCCATACCACGGGCCACCAATGCACTCGTTTCCAGGCCGACTACGGTATCTAATCTATTAATGCATCATGCACAATGATGTCAACATTCACCACATAAGCATATCATCACTTGGAAATTAGAAAATAAACACAACACCCATGCATAGCAATGTGAGGATGACTAATCTACATAGCATTTTCATGATGACATGGCTAGACTAGATATGATTAAATGAATGCCAAACAATGCCTTAAAATAGGAAAGCGTCCTCTCCCACTTACTTGTAGTGTACAAGGACTCACGCTTTCGATGCGGTGAGATCCGGTCTTGAGAAGCGTGGGATTTGGTGAACCTATCATGAGTGGCGGGGTTAGTATTTCACCACTTTGGGATCAAGATTAACACGATCAATGACAAGATCATGTTTAGAATCCTAAAGAAGGTCACCGTCCGTTTGGGTCAATCGGACTAAAAATCACTTCGGAGCTTCTCGAGTGGGTGGGACAGCCCACACGTCACCACAGTCAGACTTCCACCGATCGGATCGTGGGGAAGTCAACCTTTCGGCCTACCGATCGACCCGTCAGTTAGCTGAGGATCTGCTAAGACGGAGGCGGGGTGGCCCACGGTCGGCCCGGTTTAGGCCCGCCGGTTGGGCCGAGGCCCTGCCCTCTCGGTGAGTTCCAGGCGGGCCAAATGGCCCACGGTTTATTACCGGTCTTGGCGAAGCTTTTTCCTCCCAAACTTCCCCCAACCTTTAGGGATTCAAATGGGGCTTTTTCAAACCCATTCTTCACACATTCAAGGTCTCATAAGATGGTTCTAACCTAGATGTAGGTTAGATTTATGGAATGGAAAGCCATCTTACCTTCTTTGCTCAAGAACTCCTTCAAAACCCCAAAATCACTTCAAATCAACAATGCTTCTCCAACCTTGTAAATACTTCTTCAAATCCTTCAAAATCAACACATAGATCATCTATTAAACCTTAGATTCATCATCTCAAGGGGTTTACAAGATCTCAAAAACCTACCCAAATCAAGGGTTTTAAGGAACCCGACCTTTGCTCACCGCTAAGCGTAGATCTAGTGTTGGAATCACTCTTCGGCGTCGAATGGGAAGATCAAGCCTCGGTCTTTGCTGAAATCCATCTCTTCTTCCTCTTCCTTCTCTCCTCTTCTTCTTTCCTTTCTTTTCTCTCTCCTCTTTACTCTTCTCACCAACGTCCGAGTGTCATAAATGCTATATATACTTCTTAAATAACTAAGTATTCACATGGGTGGGTCACTCAGGTGGGTGGATGCCCACATGTCATACTGAGGAAAACTTGGCCAATAAGTGAGATTTTTGAGTTGACCCTCGTACGAATCTCACTCTTGGCGTAAGATATAATATCGTGTTTGCGCTTTAAAATCGGCTACATACACCTTTATCCATTACATGGCCTTATGATCGGTGCATGTACAAGGATTAGGTACCATCTCTTAAGCCTTGGCTCGGACTTGTCAAGCCGCCCGGTGTTAAGTCACCTTGCCATCATAGTCCATAAGGAACCCTTTAACTCTCTTGATTCGGGTCTGCATGGTTGTCGGGTCAGCAGTGTAATCAAACCGGGTTTAAGTAGTGTAATACCTACTTTTAAACCGGTCTAATTAGCGTTGAAGTTTAACCATCGAGGAACGGAAAATAAGGCGGGTTCCTTATGAACTATGATAACGCATAAACTTATGACATTTGGGACTCGAAACGAATTTGCGTATATGCACCTACCAGAACTATGTAAACAGTATTATATCTGTATTTTTAAGGTATATATGTATGCTACATCTATGCAGGGGTGGGGTTGGCGACCGAACCGATCAAAATCCCAAGTTTTGGCCCTCATGTGGGTAGGACGGTGGGTACACCCACCCACGTGACCCATCCATGTGCACTATTCACTTAATTAGGGAATTATATATAAGACTTTGATTTTCTCTTCTTTCCATCTATTACCCCGTGCGTTGGTGAGAAAAGTAAGGAGAGGAAAAAAAAAAGGAAGAAAGGAAAGGGGAATCTCAACTCTAGATCTGATTGGAAATAAACAGTTAGGTTTGTGAACATTCACCATACCCAAGCTTTAAACCCTTGATTGGTATGGTTTCTTGAGATCTTGTAAAGCCCTTTGAAATGATGAATCTAAAGTTTAATAGATGATTTATTTGATCTGAAGATTTCAAGATATTGACAAGGTGGAAGCTTAATGGGTTTGAAATGGATTCTTGAGCAAAGAAGGTAAGATGGTTTCCTCACTTGAATCTAACCTAGATCTGGTTAAAACCATCCTATAGGACCTTGAAGGTGTGAAAGAATGGAGTGAAACCCATTTAATCCCAAAATGGAGAAAGTTGGGAAGAAGCGGGTGTTTCCGCCAAGAGCCTGGAAATACAGTGGGCCCCTACCACACTGTGGGTACCCACTGAGCGAGAGAGCCTGGGCCCAACCGGTGGGTACAACCAGCAGGACAATCGTGGCCCCTACCCACGGTCCCAACCGGTGGGTATACGATGGCGGACTACCCACTCGACCCACGTGTGGCCTCGAAGGTGATCCTTATGTCGTCGAACCCAAATCGGACGTATGACCTTCTTTGCGTTCTAAAAATGATTTTGACATGGTTTCATTAATTTTGATCCTAAAATGGTGAAGTACTAACCTCGCTCAATTATATTAGGTTCACCAAATCCTACCCGATTGCCGGATCTCACCCGTCGAATGGGAATCCTTATCCTTCTGGTAGAGTGGGAGAGGGCGTTTGGCCTTGTTTCAAGGCATTGTTGGGCATTCATTTAAATATATCTAGTCTAGTCATGCCATCATGATAATGCTATGTAGTCTAGTCATTCCACATATTGATGTGCATATGTGCTATGTTTATTTTTTTTCAATTGCCAATTGAATGAGATGTTTATATGTTGATTATGGACATCATTGTGCATGATGCATTGATAGACTAGATGCGTGAGTCGGCTTGAAGCGAATGCATTGGTGGCGTGGAGAATGGGACACGGAGCACTATGTGTACTATTGTCATATAGGAGCATGCGGTATTAGGATTCTCACCATCCGTCTCACCCTTCAACGAGGTTAAGGGTGGGTTACCATTGAAAGCGGTCGATTGTCTTTGGCGGTTAGGCATTAACATCATGTAGGGACGGTCGGCCAGTGAGTCATTAGAAGGGCCATCGTCTTGCTTTTAAACTTGAGTCACCTATTTTCATCATTACATTTCTGTGAGAGCCGGTGAATGACATTGTTACTTTGTACTCACGGTGGGCCTTCTCAGCTATGGTAGCGGGGATTATTACTGCCAGGTATCTCACTGTTGTAGTAGATAAACAAACTTAGTATGTTCAGGTGATGTATTTAAAATGTAACATGGCATGTGCATTGATGTGTTTATGTGTGGTGTTTTGCACATCTATTCTGAGCTAGTGGCTCACCTTCCCCTTAGTGATTTTGAGTCATACATTGGAGTGGTGGGTCCACGTCGATTTCTGAAGAGGTAGTGACCGAGGAGTTAAACCAGTTTTTGATCGTGCAGAGTTCTGCTTGGGACATGATTGAAGTGAGCTCCACTTTGGACGTTTGGCTCCTTACTGGCGTGAGCTCTTCATGTGATGCAGTGGCACATCCCTTGATCGAGCGAGTCGGCCTTGATCTGGTGCGTGTACTCTGATTGTTTTGATGATTTCCATATACTTGATATATGAATTGTACTTTCATTGTGTAATTATCATGCCTTGGACATGTATATAATTATTTTATCACAATTGAATATCAAGTATATGGGATGATTCGAGTAAAACTTAGTCTTCATGATGATTCTATTAGTTATGTGTATCTTTATGGTGGAATCGATGTCGATGATCTGGCGGTTTGGTTAACGGTGTTACTTCGGTCACCTCGATTGGTGTGACAGGGTGTGACAAGTAAGAATTACATTTACCCCCTTTACGAAAATTTGTCCTTGAAATTGGCGTGCACAGTTGTTCAAAGAGATGAGGTACTTGGCTTGGATTTCATCCTCTTTCTCCCAAGATGCTTCTTTAAGTGAATGATTAGCCCATCGCACCTTTACATAGAAATGGGCGGTTGCCAAGGGTCTTCACCTTCGGTCCAAAATTTCAATGCCCTCTGTATAGGTCATATCGACTTCTAGATATTACGGTTCCCGGGTAATACATGAGAGGATCATGCGCGTATCGCTTCAGCATGGATACATGAAATACGTTATGAACATCCCGGCGAAGGTGGCAAAAGCAAGCATGTGAGCTCTTGAGCCAACCAGGCTAAGATCTCAAATGGTCCAATGTATCTTGGAAACTTCCCCTTCTGTGAAACCTTTGCAACCCTTTAGTAGGAGAGATCTTGAAATACCTTTTCTCTGGCTAAAATTCAATGTCTTTTACTGCGGGTGTTTGCATAGCTCTTTTGAGGCCGGCGGCTTTAATCCGTTCTCGAATAACATCAACCTTGTCACAAGTCATCTATATCATTTGGTCCTAACATTGACGTCGCCTATCTCATCCCAATCTGGAAGGATTCGCTCTTCCTACCATATAATGCCTCATACGAGCCATCCCAATTGTAGCTTAGTAGCTGTTGTTATAGGCAAACTCCATAAGGGTATATATTCTTCCCAACTACCACACATTTCCATTGTACCCATACGAGCATGTCTTCTAATATCTTTATGGTTCGCTCCATTGACCATCGGTGCGTGGGTGGAAGCGATACTCAAATTCAATTGTGATCCCAAAGGCCGCTGGAAGCTTTTCCAAAATGGAAGTGAACCTTGGGTCCCTATCGATACAATGCTCACTAGCACTCCATAGCGCTATGTTATCCATGTAAATTTGTGCTAATTTGGCCATAGAGAACTTGGTCTTGATGGGAATGAAATGGCAGTCTTAGTAAGCCGATCAGCGATCACCCATATCGTGTCCATCCCCTTAGGTGTACATGGTAGTCGGTGGCGAAGTCCATTGTAATCCTATCTCACTTCAATTACTGTCTGGGAGTGGTTGAAGAGTACCATAACGTCGATGCCTCATGACTTTTACTTTTTGGATGTAAGACAAGTTGTCACATCTGAGCTATTGTAACTTTCATGTTGACGATAATTTTGTTTGAGGTCTTTGTACATCTTTGTACTTCTTGGGTGGAGTAGTACTCGAGAGCTATGTGCTTCTCGCACTATCTTGTCTTGTATATCAAATCATAATTTTAACAATCTCTAAAACATCAATGCCCCATCACGGCTAAAACAAAATCTGGATCGTTCATTGTTTGATCTTGAACCTTAACTACGATCTGCTTAATTCAAGATCAAAGGTTGTTTCATTATTACCTCTTGCCTAATAGTGGATGCCACCTTAGAGCCGTCAATATCTGATCAACCATTTAAGGTTTTACGGTTGGCGTTCCAATTCTAAGGTTGCTCCTTCGTAAGAGAGCTTCATCCATTAGTGTAGCCTCCACAAGTGGTGGGCTGATTGCTAAGCATGAGAGTGACCAGTCTGTGCCTTCGACTCACGCATCGCCACTACATTAGCCTTGCGGGATGATATTGAATGTATGTCATAATCCTTCATGAGCTCAAGCCATCTCCTGCCTCATGTTCAAATCATACGGGTGAAAAAGTACTTAAGGCTCTTATGATGTTGTATATCTCACACTTCTCCCCATACAAATAATATCACCAAATCTTAAGGGCAAAAATAGTGCGGCTAGTTCCAAGTCATGAGTGGGGTAGTTCTTCTCATACTCCTTTAGTTTTAGGGATGCATCGCTATTACCTTCCTGCGTTGCATGAGAACACAACCAAACCAACTTTGGAAGCATGTCGGTGTTTGTCATTCCACTGTGCCTTGAGGGATGGTCAATATAGGCCGACACCAACCTCTTCTTCAATTCTGGAAACTCTTCTCACATTCCTCTATCCGTAATTTCACACCCTTTTGGTTAATTTAGTCATTGGGAGATTCGGGCAAAATTCTTAATGAAGTGCGGTAGTATCGGAAACCAAAAGCTCCTAATTTGGTTGACATTCTTGGGGCTTTCCCATTCTACTACTTTCACCTTATCGGGATCCACCGATTCCGGCCTTAGACACTCTTTGGGGATCCAACACTCAAGCCAAATTCACATTTGCTATACTTGGCAAACAATCGTTGTTCTCTCAACCTGTAACACCATTCTCAAATGTTGAGTGTGCTCCTCTTACATCTTGGAGTAGATCAAGATGTCATCAATAAAATAATTACCCATTTATAGGGACATCGTGAAATACTCGATTCATTAAATCCATGAAGGCTGCCGATGCATTGGTTAACCAAAGATAACACTTGGAACTCATGGTGACCATACCAAGTCCTAAATCTTGTCTTGGGTATGTTTGCTCTTTATCTTGAGTGATAATAGCACGATCTAAGGTCTATCTTTAAAATACCCTTGCACCCTACAGTTGGTCAAATAAATCATCAATGCGTGGCAATGGATCTTTGGTTCTTAATGGTTAGCTTATTCAACTCCGGTAATCAATGCACATATGTAAGTTGCCATCTTTCTTCTTGACAAACAATCTTTGGGGCACCCCAAGGTGAAACACTTGGCGAATAAACCCCTTTTCAATAATTTACGCCTTCATACGCAACTCCTTCAATTCAATTTGGTGCCATCGCTACGGAGCCTTAGATCTTGGAGCTACTCCGAGTCAAATCTATGGAACTCTAACTCTCTATCGGTGGTAAATGCATCGGATCATCAGGAAGGCGTCGAGAAACTCTTTAACCACCTTTACCTCTTCTAGAGGTGTAATCCTTGCATCAACATCAAGTACCGATGCTAAGTAGCCCGACATCCACTCGCAACAATTTTACGCTTGAAGGGGAGAAAGGACCTTTCTCACCCGTTTCATTTTATACTGCTCGGTATACCAATTCTCTTCCTTCGTCATCTGTCACCCTAATCAGCTTTTCACACACATCACATTAGCTCGATGAGCCGACAACCAATCCATACCCAGTATAACATCAAAATTCTGCATATTGAACTTAATGAGTTGTGCATCAAAGTTCTTCCCACTAATTTCCACTGGGCATGGCCCATACACCTCCCTCAACTGAGTAACTTTACTAGTAGGCATACTAACAATCATTCCATGATCTAGGATCCAGGGTGGTATCTCAAGTTTCTCGGAAAATCTCTTAGATAAGAATGAATGTGTAGCTCCTGAATCAAATAAAACATAGGCTGGTATGCCTGATATAGGTAGGACACCTAGTGTAACAATGCATATAATTTCAGCAGGTCATCAATATTTAACATAAGGTAATTCTTAAATTTAAAATGTACTGCTACCACTTTCTTGGCCTCGGCTTCCTCGGTGATAGGGCATCCCTTCCCTAGGTTGATTTCCCGAGTTAAGGGAGTTGATGCATACAGGTTGGAGGCAAGGTTGATCGACCGATAGTCTTTTGTATAGTGCCCATAGGAATGGCGATTAAAGCAGCGGATCTAAGATGTCGGGCTGGGGTGGGGCCCCTCACTTGACCCATTGAAGATGGAGGTCGGCGGCCTTGGGCTGTGGGTGCCGCACTAGTGTTGAGCGAAAAGATGTGGGCCGAACCGACTGATCTGGAGGTAGCAGGATGGCCTATAGGGCTGCCTATCGTGGGCCCGAGCTGTCGACCCACGGTATATCTTGGAGGAGTTACCCATAGTGGAAATGGATTTGTTCTCTTCCCAGTCCGGGGTGAGGATGTTCCCTTCTGCTTATCCTCCATGGTCTTGGCTCACTGTCTGGCCATAGTCGGTCAAATCTAAGACCTCAATCTGGACCCAATGGATGCCTTTAGGCCTTTAGAAATCTCGACCTTCTCTTGTTTGTCTTCATATGCCTAGGGGCAAAATGGAACAAGCTCTCAAACTACTGCTGATACTTAAGGATAGTCTTACCTCCTTGAGTTAAGGCCATAAACTCAGTCTCCTTGCGGTCTCTGAAGCTGCGTGGGTAATGATTGTCCAAGAACAACTCTTGAATTGTTCCCAGGTGGGTTTTGGATGGGGGGCCAATAATATGGGCTTAGAGGCTTGCCACCAAGAGTTGGCCTCCTTCTTGAGTTGCAACCCCGCATAAATGAGTTTCTGTGCATCTGTGCACTCAATCACCTTAAATATTTTCTCTAGCTCCTGGATCCTTTAGTCGGCTCCAGGAGGATCCTCCCCACCTTAGAGAATCTGGTGGCAAGTTCCTCTTGAATGACTCCACTACCTTTGGCGTATTATTTGTCGGGTGGGTAATTAGGAGCATAAGCGGATAGTAAGAGTATGGAGGGGCACCCCATACGGAGGAATACTAAATGGCGAAATTGGAGGTGTACCTCCCACTTGTGGCCCGTTCGAGACCCTCAGGAGGGTCTGTTGAGTAAGTATCAGGGAGGTTGACCCGATTGAGAAAGGTCAATTGTTGCTGAATAGCGTCATAAATGCTTCATTCTTTGAAGCATTTGTTCTTTGAAACTGTTGTATTCTTGAATTATAGTAACAACATCCCGGAGTAATAACAGGTGGAGGGTCAAAGTGTAGTCATAGGTGGGTCCCCAAGTGCCCCACCCGACCAAAGGTTCTGGAGGTGGTGGAAGTGAGGTTGCCCCCAGGCGGGACCTCGGGATTCGGTGGTCTGACCAGGCAGGCGAGGACCATGAGGTACCTTGTGCATTGCTACCAGATCTAGTACGTACCATCGTATCCTTGTACCTGGAACATATCATACATCACATTGGTTAAACACCATAGAATTGATATCGGCACACAATTATATGCCAACACATAGGGTATTATAGTGTATGATGATGCGCAACTAACGAACTTAATTCCAAAATCTGAGCTAGTGCTCCAACAAGTATGTCAATGGTCCCACTCGACCATAACATACAATTATAAGAATAATAACAATAATCATAATAATTATATTAATAATAATAATAATAATAAAAATCCCATTTTTTTCAAGTTTTCTCTCAACCGGTGGGTGACACGGTGGAGTTGGCCCTTGATCGGCCCCAGTCCTACCGGCGGGATTTTGAGCAGGGGCCTTTTAAGCTCTGTTCTTCCTTATTTCTTTCATTTTCCTCTCTCTCTCTCTCTCTCTCTCTCCCAGGTGATTTTGGAGAGCATCTTAACGCTTCCACTCACGATCCCACTCAACAACTCGGCACTTTTGAGAAGATTCAACCCTCCACTTACAAGTAAGTTTTCTTCCTCATTTCTTCTCAGAACTTGCAATTTGGGGAAGAAACTCATGAGTTGTCTTAAATATCACTTCCTTTCCATGTTTCTTTCCATAGAATAGTGATTTCATATGAATGTGATGTTCCTCTTGTAATTTATTTCTAGTTTTTAGGATTTACTTCTCCATTTTGAGAGAAACCCCAACCTTGCCCTAGTTTTCTCAATTTGGGGATTTCTTCAATTCTTGCTCTTTTCCCCAATTGACTCAATTGCAATGCATTATGTTTGATTTGTACTTAACATGCTGTAGAGATCATAGAAAGTCCCTTATGCTTGAAATCCCATTTCTTCCCATGAAAATCCATCTTTTGTGTTAAGTTTTCTTTGATTTTTCTTTACATCCTTTGGCATTTGTGGACCTCAATAGCATATTAGCGTCTGTTTTTTTTTTTTTTTGCTTGTTCTTGATTTCACTACAACTGCATTTCAGCCTTAGACCCGTAGCTTCAAGCTTTCTCTATTGTGAGTCTTTTACACTTTTTCTTAGATTTGACTTGCACCTTGAGAATCGGGGTTTTCTCTTTCCTTAATTGTCATGCTTTATATGCCTCTTGTCGCATTGCTGTTTTGCCATAGTCTCTATCTTGTCACTGTCCAGGCATTTCATTTATAGACTTTTTATCATTTCTCACTTGTCACATTTTGTCACCTTCTATTTCTTCCCATGCTTTCTCTTTTGTCACTTACCCTTCTTTCCTCTTTTTCTTGCCAGGATGTCATCTCGCAAAGGTAAGGAGCCCGCATCCTCGGCACCGGCGTAAGACCACCGCTTCTAAGCGAAAAGTGTGGCACTAGTTCTCCGCCCCTTGCAGGGGCCGGACCTGCCGGTTTGATCCTTCGACTACGATGAGGAGCTCTTCCGTTGTTGGGCAGCAACCAGCGGCCTTCTGAAGAGGTGATAATGATGGAGAAAGGCGTGTAGTTGATGACTTCAACAAGATTCAGCGGGGAGAGGTTCACGACCTGGGGCGTCTATCCTCCACCTTGGACCGTCCATGCTCTGGCGGTTGGTCCATAGATTCTACTACAACAGGTTTCCTCGATCAGGGGTATGCTATAATCGGTATGGTGAAGGGGTGGACATTGGTGACCGTGGACACCTGGCTAGTATACAGGTATCTCTGTGGGCACCATTACTCTGATCCTCCCAAGAGTAAGCCCTAGGCCCGTTCATGAGTTTGGAGACACGAACTACATCTATGAGACCATCTGTGGCAGCGATGCGTCTGAGTCCGAGACATCATTTTTCCGGAGGTTTGTGTATTTGCCCGATTGGTCTAGTTCAACTTGCTCCCCAGAGGAGGTCACGAAACGGTGGGCTTCATGGCAGCCTTTGTACTGCATCTATAAGGCTTTAGAGGGCGTGTGAGCACTTGTGCTTACCCTCGTCATCCTCAAGACCATGGAGCACCACACTTCTCACCCAGGATGGAGGATTCCCATATGGCGGGATCCTCACTAGGATCTTTGAGTTCTTGAAGTGGACTGAGTGGTGAGGAGGGAAGACTCCGACGGACAAGTTCGACGGGGAAATCTATTGAGGATGGGTCTCCACACCCTTATGGATATACCTCGGAGCAAGAGCTCGGAGGTAGGGATAGGAGGCTACCCCTATGGAGGATGTTCCCATGGAGGAGGAGTCTAGTGAGGAGGATGAGGACTATGTTCCTCGGGATGAGGAGGATGATTTGGTGGATGAGGACATCCTTGAGGAGGTGCCTCGGGGTCGAGAGTCGATCCTGGCTTCACGGTGCGGGCCTGACATAGAGCCCCACCACGAGAGTGGTGCATATGATTTGAGGGCATGATGTCCACTATGAGGGCTTTGAAGGATGGCCAAGATCAGCTGCTAAGAAGGCTGGGCGAGAGTGCTTCGGGGAGGCGCATCAGAGGCGGGCTACCATGGCGAATTCCTTCCTCGGTGAGGCCGAGGACTTAGATACCACGGCCAATGCCATCTCGGATTTTGGTCAACTTGAGGATGCAATTTGGTGAACTCGAGATTTGACTACTCGACCATCGTCTCAACGTCAACTCTAGACCTCCGATGAGCGTAGTAATATTGGACTGCGATGGCGATGATGATCATTGAGGACTTAGCTCATCCACACCAGCTTCTCACCTGTTTCCTATTGTTGATCCTATTGTAATAATTTTTTTTTTCTTTCTTTTCTCATTCTTTGTACTTTCTCTGTAACTGGACTTATTTGTGGGATGAAGTGTTTTGATAGTGGTTTGTGATGAATTTGTATGTTTGATAACTTGTGTAGTTTAGTTGTGGTGTCTTTGTTAATTGTTATCATTGTTATATATATGGATATATTGTTTATCAGGTGTTTGTGTGAAAATTTTTAGAAATCTCATTTTATGCCGTTATGCCGCTGAAATTTCGTCAAACTTGCACTCGCTGGGTTATGACACCAGTTAAATTAACCTTTTATTTTCTCTCACGCATGTCATGAATGCAATATCTAAATGCAACCATTTTTATTCCTTTCTTTCTTTGGCTTTTAACTCTTTAAAGTTTTTACATTAACCCAATCCCATTTCCTATTATAGATTCTATGGGATTCTAAACGGTATGCTGTGAGTGGAGCAGAGCATCACGCTCTAATACCACCGTTGTCACACCCGTTCACGAAGCCGACGATGACGGGTTAACATCGTTAACCCAAACTGCCGAGATCATCGATCTGATATTCCACCACAGCATACACACAACTAAGAAAGAGCTCATCAGTTCAGCGGAAGACTTGGTTTATCTGTGAATATTCCCATAATACTTGATACCCGAATTGTGATACAATAGTTAAATACATGTGGGCCCGAAGGTATGATATTTACACAATAGAAGTACAATTCACATATCAAGTACACAAAAGAATCATCAAAAATCGAGTCATTTCATTTCGGTATTGAAGTAGGGCTCATTTCGGTATCGGGAGGTGAAGCTCAGCCCGATGTCGAAGGTAGAGCTCCGCGGTATCAAAACAAGGCTCGGCAAAAGGTATCGGAGGTAGAGCTCGACTTGGCATCAAAGCTGCGATCCCGACACAACTATCACCACGAGCAATCGATTATCGTGCTCTAACTCTCGAGGACCCACGGTCCTCTTGAGGGAACTCAACTATGGGACCCACCACTGCTCATCGGTTGATGACCGCAAAATCATCTAAAGAGGTGCACCGTGGGATGAGCTCACTAGCTCGATAAGTGGAAAGATAGACCACAAGTAGTCCACACAACAAATCCTGGCGTATCCGGTATATGCAATGCAATACATTTTATATCACATCCACCTAAGCAACATTACTAAGTCTTTGGTTTAGTGCTACTACAACCACGGTGCGTATACTCGGAGTGCAGTTGAACTCCATCCCCGATCGTCCATAGGGCTATCGGAGAAGGCCCACCGTGAGTACTCGAAAAAGTAAAACATATCGATCACGGCTCTCAACATAAATAAATGCGAAATTAAAATCGACTCGATAATTTAAAAGCGATCGATTGGCCCTCTTGAATATACCCTGGGGTTAGTGTCCTAATGACCAGGGGAGTAATGTCTAACATACGCCATGACCCGACAACGCGACCCTTCCCCTAAATGGTAACCCAACACCTTAACCCTGCTTGGGAAGGATGCGTAATGCAGGAAGGTGATAATCCTAAACCGCATGCTCTATATGACAATAATACGATTGCATAGTGCCACGCATCCCATACCATGGGCCACCAATGCACTCGTTTCCAGTTGACTATGGCATCTAATCTATTAATGCATCATGCACAATGATTTCAACATTCACCATATAAGCATATCATCACTTGGTAATTAGAAAATAAACACAACACCCATGCATAGCAATGTGAGGATGACTAATCTACATAGCATTTTATGTGACATGGCTAGACTAGATACGATTAAATGAATGCCAAAAATGCCTTGAAACAAGGCCAACGTCCTCTTCTCACTTACTTGTAATGTACAAGGACTCACGCTAAATGCAGGTGAGATCCGGTCGAAGCGTAGATTTGGTGAACCTATCATGAGTCGGGGGGTTAGTATTTCACCACTTTGGGATCAAGATTAACATGATCCAATGACAAGATCATGTTTAGAATCCTAAAGAAGGTCATCACGTCCGTTTGGGTCCAATCGGATGTAAAAATCACGTTCGAGCCTCTCGGGTGGGTGGACGCCCATGTCGACCCACGTCAGACCCATCGGTCGACCGGACGGTAGTCGACCCACCGATCGGCCCACAGTCGACCCAGATTGGGCCGAGGTCTGCTAAGACCGCGGGCGGGGTGGCCCGGTCGGCCCGTCTGTTTGGGCCCGTCGGTTGGGCCCGAGGGCCATGCCCTCTCAGGCGGGTGCCCACAGGCGGGCCAAATGGCCCATCGGTCTTGGCGGGAAACTGTTGTTTCTTCTCAAACTTCCCCTAACCTTTGGGCATTCAAATGGGGCTTTTTCAAACCCATTCTTCACACATTCAAGGTCTCATAAGATGGTTCTAACCTAGGTCTAGGTTAGATTTAAGGAATGGAAAACTATCTTACCTTCTTTGCTCAAGAACTCCTTCAAAACCCCAAAATCACTTCAAATCAACAATGCTTTTCCAACCTTGTAAATACTTCTTCAAATCCTTCAAAATCAACACATAGATCATCTATTAAACCTTAGATTCATCATCTCAAGGGGTTTACAAGATCTAGAAACCCTACCCAAATCAAGGGTTTTACTTGGGTATGGTAAAAAGTTTAAGAACCCAGCCTTTGCACACCTCTAAACGTAGATCTAGTGTTGGAGATCATTCTTTCGGCGTCGGAATGGGAAGATCAAGCCTCGGTGCCGCTGAAATCCATCTCTTCTTCCTCTTCCTTCTCTCCTCTTCTTCTTTCCTTTCTTTTCTCTCTCCTCTTTACTTTTCTCACCAGTCGAGTGTCATAAATGAGAAAAGAAAAAGAAAAACATAAATGCTATATATACTTCTTAAATAACTAAGTATTCACATGGGTGGGTCATTGGTGGGTGGATAAGCCCACTGTCCACACTGAGGGCCAAAACCTGCCAACAAGTGGGATTTTTGAGAATTCGGCCCTCGCACGAATTTCACTCTTAACATAAGATATAATATCGTGTCGCTTTAAAATACGACTACATACCTTTTATCCGTACATGGCCTTGTAATAGGTGCATGTACGGCTTGGTACACGTCTCTTCGGCCTTTCGGACTTGTCGGGCTGCGGGGTTTAAGTCACCCTTGCCATCATAGTCCATAAGGAACCCGCTTTAACTCTCTCGGTTCGGTCTTGTATGGTTAAGCAAGGTCAACAAGTTGTCAGACCGAGTTTAAGAAATAGGGTATTCGAGATAAGGACACTTGGGATGGGGGTGTGGGCCATGCTAGTTTGGGTCTAGCGAGCAGACAAGGAGACCTACGGGGGTGTGGATCATGCAAATTGGGTATGGTGGATGGTGAGACAATGACAAAAGTTGTAAATTCAACATCAACACGGTCTTCTTTAGCCTAGTTTGTAGAATCCAAGCTAAGGTGGAGATTGTTGGGGTTAGGTATGTCTTATATTCTATATTGATTCACATAATTAAACTAGGCTTGTACTTGTAATTGATCGGGTTTAGCATCAATTACATATCTGAGGTTAAAATTATAATTGTGTGGGGATTAGGATTATTGGGTTCACTATATATTTTCTCTTGTGGAAAACCCTAGACATAAAGAAAGGGGTTTAGTTTGTCGGGGAGAGTGGTGTAGAGGGTTTTAGGCAATGAAAAATCATTGGTTCTCTTGGGTGGTGTAGGTAGGGGTGTCAATCGGTCGGTTCGGCGATTTCAATCTGGGTTGAATCGGTTTTGGTTTAGGAATGGTGAAACGAAACCAAACCTATAAGGAATTAGTTTAGGTTTCGATTAATTGGTTTCTTGTATCAATTTGTAATTGGGTTGGTTTGATTATTTGTCGATTTGGGTTTGGTTTTCCATACATTTATATGTAAATATGCAAAAAAGTTTTGGGCTTCTTTTGGTTTCTTACCTATTTGGTTTGATTTTGGTCGGTTTTTGAATTGATTTGGTTTGGTTTTAGGTTCATTCGGTTTTGGTGCGGTTTGGTTTGGTTTTGGGGTTGTAATATCCCAAATCGAAACCAACCAATAAACTTTAGTTTGGTTTGGTTGAGGGTTATTTTGCTCGGTCGGTCATTTATCGTTCGGTTTAGGTTTTGACACCACTAACTATAGGCAATCTTGTCGAACCATGTTAAATTCCTTTCATTGGGTGTAATTGTTTGTTTGGGTTCTTCCTCGTAGTTGCATGTTAAATTCCTTGCTAGTCATGGATTTAAGGGATGGTATCGATATCGATATTGATATCTTCGATCTTGACACGATACTTATCGATTGGCTCGACGCGTATCAATCGATTTTGCCTTTGCTTTTTAGAAAGTGCAATTTTTTCTGTTTTACCATTGAAGCGATAGGGTAACTGATCGGATCCGTTAGGGATCGAAAATCGATCCCAATTATTACCGATACTATGACCTATAATCAATACAATCGATACTTGAAACCATGTTGCCCTGGAATGGTCTTGCTGCTCTGTTCAGCGGCAACAGACTCCACCTTAGAATGACCCACTATTGCTGATGCTCGTGATTGTCATCAGAATCATCCTCAAACCATGGGTTTGATAGTAGCAATAGAGGGATTGGAGAGAGAATCGGAAAGGCATCCCTGTTGAAATTGCGTGTAGTTGTAGAAAAACGTGCAAAAATTTTGTATGGTTTATTACTTATTAGTGAAATTCCTATTTTGCCGTATTGTACAATATAAATGAAAAGAAATAGTAAAAATCATAGTGAAGATATCCACTTCACTCTTCATGGTGCTAAAGATTTCCCATTTTTAATGTATATCATTCATATTCAAAAATTATAGTGTTAAAACTATTTTTAATTTAAGTACATCAAATCAATATAGTATTTTAAAGTTAATTTTCATTCATTTTTATCTTTTTCTTAGTGATGAGAATGCTATAAAAGATATTATAGATAAAGCCATAAATTCAGGCGTCCTAAGTTAGACTCTCACTAGCGCACTTGGGCCACTCACCGGGTGTTTAGTACTCTTCTTTTTTAGTGAAAGTTGAATGGTTCTCATCAATCTCGGTATGACTTGGTCGTGCGGTTGTGAGAAGTCGGTATGGGCTGTGGGACTAGTCGAGTGAAGACTTGGATACTAAATCGTTAGTCAAAAAAAAATATCCTAGATAATGACATAGGGTATTACATTTTTATTTTTTTAATGAGATGGTAAAATGTCATATCCAATCTCAATGGAGACTCTTCAAGTTATTAGGTAGAGTATAAATAAGAGAAATTTGAGAGCAGCCGTAATTATTCTTTGCGTTCATTTGCCGCCATTAAGCACTTTCACTTTCATTTACAATTTAATCATTTTTTTATTATTATTATCTTAATAGGTTTCAATCATAAGTTTGAAAAATTGTGTTGGAGTAGACTCATTGACCCGTTAATTAAGAACTTCCTTCTATGATAATGATAGAGATATATATCTTGTAATTTTATTTCACATGATTTGGTAGCTTAGTTAATTAGGATAGATATTTGAACTCTTTTGCTGATCATAAAATTTCTGACAAAGACCTAAGGATTTATATATGAGTGATTGGTTTTTGCCAAAGGTGGAGGAAAAAATACATTTTAGAATTGAGAGATTCTGCTACCAAAAATCGGTTGTAGGTGTAGCCATAATAATTCATTTTTTTAGTCTCGCTATGCCTAGATATTTGAGTGATTGGTTTTTGCCAAAGGTGGAGGAAAAAATACATTTTAGAATTGAGAGATTCTGCTGCCAAAAATCGGTTGTAGGTGTAGCCTTAATAATTCATTTTTTTAGTCTCGCTATGCCTAGACGTTAATTTTTTATATTTTTCTATTTCTTTTTATAGAATCTTTGCTTATCTTAAGGGGGGAAAAAAATAGGAAAAAGAAAAGAAGAACAAAAAACTTTCTAAGGACAACATGTAGAATTGAGGGTTTCTGCTACGGAAAATCTGTTGTAGACATGGTTTCAAGTATCGTTTGTATTAGTATGTCGATTGTATTCGATCGGTATCGTGAGACCGATCCCCAATCCTGATCGATCTAGATCAATTATTCGAGCAGTTCGGGGTAAAATAATAAAAAATTAGTAATTTTTATAAAAAGTAAGTGCAAAATTGACCGATACCTACCGATCCAATATGATCTGACACTGATCCCAATACCGATACCAATACTGATACCATCCCTTAAATCCTTGGTTGTAGGTGTAGCCTAAATAATTCATTTTTAAGTCTCGCTATGCGTAGACTTTAATTTTTAAATCTTTCCATTTCTTCTTATACAATCTTTGCTTATCTTAAAAAAAAAAATAAAAAAAAAAAAAACACTTTCTAAGGACAGCCTAGTGGCATGAATTACTATCCAGTGGGCCCAAAAGAACCTTTCTCAATTATTTTCCATTATGAATGATAATTATTTTCATAAATGATTTAGGTGAGTCTTTGGAGTACCTCCAAAATTAAGAACCCACGAAAGATTGACTCAACACACCAATTTGCACAATCAGGGGACCAAAACACATAAATAATCTCCCTTTCAAATCTGAAATCTGAATTATTTATCTGTTATATCTCTATCAAATAAATCTTCTTTATCTCTCTCTTGGTGGTGAAAGTCTTGAAGTTGAAACATACCATTAGAGTTGGAACAATCCAAAGCAACTTGGTGAGCTCAACAATGACAATCCGAAAAATGGCCAGCAGCTATATCAAGAACAAGTTTACGATTCTCATACCTTGCTTTCCAAGTCATATTATGTGCGGAAAGATTAGATCCTCTGGATCCGGATCCTCTCCATAGAGCCCATGGACTATAAAGTGATCCACGGTGGATGGACTGGGCACACGTCTCGAGGTCACCTTAGCTGTGAGATCACTCAATGATCCATGGGCTCTATGGAGAGGAATCCTATCGTTGAACATAACAAATATTAGAAAAGTTAAACACTTCAACAAGAATACAAAAATCCAATAATACAGAAACATCCTCCTTGGCCAACCATCATAATCTACTACCTAAAAGAAGTTAACACTCTATGGCAATTAGGACATCATCTTCAAATCCCTCATTTTGGTTTGACTTCATCGTCTCAAGCATTTTATGGTTTCGTATCTAAGAATCCATATCGAGGTTCACATATTAGAACAATCTCGTATGTCCCTAGTGCGTGAATTTGAAATCTATTAAATAAAGAAAGAAGAGAGAGAGAGAGTGGATTAGAAATCTCGAATCGAGGGGCGTCTGATTGTTTTCATATGTGAACCTAATCTAGTCTCTGCATCTAATGCTGACTTGCATGATCCGAATCAAGTTTTGCAATCAAGCTGCAAATGAATTCATTAATAGTGCACTCCACGCTGCTCTCATAATATTTATCAAAACTTCCAAACTTTATCTTGTTACAACCTTGTTTGACCAAATTTTGATAAAGGGTTGGAAGGGGCACCATACACCGTTGGATCAATGGATCATGGTCGGTTCTTCCTAGATAGCCATTTAAACATCATCAATAACATGCTTACGAGAAGATAACGGGCATTCTAATTCGGTTCCAATAGACATTGATAAACTTCACCAAGTTATGTTCATATCAGCGCATACATCGTTTTACCTTTCACAATAGCCAACGTGCTATCCTTTGAGAAACTTTCTTGTTGATATGACCAAATTGATTGCCCCATAGGGTAAAGACACGTGTCGCCCACACGGACACATGTCGCCCACGATAGAGGCTGCAAGGACTCCAACTCCGTCAACAGCGTAAAGAATATTCCCCACGAAGGGAGGGCGTATCCTAGTAGGACTCGAAAAGGAAAGGAGGCGGAACGAGGAGGACTCATCAGGAAAAAAAACCCTAAACCCTAAGGGCTATAAGAGAAGGCGGAGAGGAGGAAAAGGTAGACATCAAAACCCACACCATTACTCCGTAAAAACTATCGGCGATCTCTTGAGCATCGGAGGACTAACCCTGGAAAAAGCTCGGGCCTCTGCTTTCGTGCTTATGGGGATCAGCTCATCTGGATTTTGACAGCATTGCGTCGTGGGAGCAGCGGTAATGGTGGGAGAACCTACAATCGTAAGAAAGGCGAGAGCGCATCGAACATGAACATGGGGAGGAGGAACCTTGGGATGGCTACCTCCCCGATGGAAATCGGAGAAAGGGGAAGCGATGATCGGGAAAGTTTCGTGAGGGACTAGCGTTCGGCCGGATATTCGGTGCGCGGAGATAGTAATCGTCCACCCCCTCTTGGAGCGTAGGAATATGTGACAAGGGAGCAGTTCGAAGCCCTCCCGGAGAAATATGGTGAATGGCGAGGCAATGAAGGAGGTCTCCAAAGCTGTCTCTTAGAAGACCGACGGAGCACCACGAGACCCCCATATCCGGCCCAAGTGAGCTCGAGATGAGGACCGGAGTAGTATAGGATCAATAAGGTCCGATCGTAATCCTTGAAACCGAGCAATGAGGAAAGTCCGCGCGGGGAAAAGCGGCTTGCCCGGGGTCATACATGGGAACCACGCCAAGGAGACGAATAGAGACACGAGGACTCGGGGTTAAAGCAGATGATCCTGGACCTGAAAGATGAGATCAAGAAGGTGGTAGAAAACCAGACGGAAGCTCGCGAGCCAGACCTCACTAATGACACGGCTTTAGCTAATGAGGTCATAAGGGACCTGCTCCCGATCGGCTTTCTCCTACCAAAGTATGACACTTACGATGGGTCTGGGGACCTCGTCGATCACCTAGAAGGCTTCAAGGTCACTATGCAGTTCCATCGAGTCTCAGAGAACATCACGTGTTGCGCCCTGCCATTGACATTTAGAGGAGAGGTAAGGCTATGGCACACTCGTTTGCTGACAAAGTCGATCCACGACTTGATCTAAGTTACTTTTCATGAAGGATTCTCGGTAGCCAACCCTCCAGAAGACCACATTGAACTTGACCAACGTCAAGCAACATGAAGGAGAATCACTGCGGAACTACATGAAGCGTTTCCAATAAGAAGATCACGATCGGAATGCGGACAACAAAGAAGAGTTCCGCGGCCCTACTAGGGCGTCAGGATAACGAGCTAAAAAGGTCTTTGCCAAAGCATACACAGGAACCTAGCGAGTTGAGAGCTCGGTGCGATAAATACATCCGGATGGAAGAAACCCTTCAAGCCGATGAAGAAATTTGAAAGGAAGAAGGAATGAAAAGGATCTCAAGGCGACGACAAACCCTTGAAGAAGGCAAAAGGCGAAGTCTAAGCATGGTGGGCACCTAGTCCACCAAGGAAGTTTGAAAATACACCTCCTAAACCGAAGCGAGCGGATGTCTTGATGCGATAAAGGACTCCCGGACGCGAGCCATGAAGTGCCACGGAAGATGGGGCGGCACCCCGAGGCGCAATATGGGCAGATATTGCCACTTCCACGGGACCCTGACCACGCTTTGGTGTTGGCACCTCAAAGGGAAAATAGAAGGATGATCGAAGAGGATATCTAGGCCAATTCGTGGACCACGAAAAGGAGGATGCCCAAGGCGGTAATGACCGTAGGGACAGGCGAAATGGCGACGCTATGAAAGAAGGGGGCCACCCCGTAGAGGCAATCAGGAATGGCAAAGGGACCGGACACCCGAGGAAGCTGACCATCGCCTCCGGGATGAGAATAAGAGCCCAACTTGGGTTATAGCGGCAATCGTGAGGCCAGCCAACGAAGAAAGTTCGTCTCGGCGGAAAGCAAAAGCACATACAAGAAGCGTACATGTGGCTGAATGGTCAAACAAGAAGGCTAGGGCGGGGCGATTATTTCCTTCTCGAGAAGGCGATCGGAAGGGTGCACACTCCAGCGGCGATGCCACGTAGTCACCATGACCATAGTGGATAAGCGAGTGAAGAGGATCTTAGTGGATAACGGCGATTCGGTTGATATCCTTCCTTGAGGCTTTCCATAAGATGGGCGGGCGAGGAAAGTTGAAGAAATTCGAGCACCCATTGCGAGGATTCTCGGCATCCCGATAAAAGTGGAGGATCGATTGAGTTACTTGAAGCTGGCACGGAGATCGCCAAGTAATAGTCATGATCAACTTCACGGTAGTAGGCATTACCTTGGCATACAATGCCATACTAGGGAGGTTGGTTTGAACTGCTAAAGCTATCATCTCCATACCACATCTCAAGATGAAATTCCCAACCAAGAGCGGTGTCGGTGAATGTCGAGGTGATCGGGAGGCATCCGGGTCTCGCCACTACCTTATGGGGAAAAAAAAAGCGGCGAGGTGCTCCCGATATAAGATCTGTGGATGACACGTTATCAAAGGGGGGGCGGTGAGGATCGATACAAGTTGAGGCCAAAGAGGGCAATAACGGCAATTCAGATCGGGGCTACAATGCCAAGGCAACAACGAGAAAAACTCATCTCATTCCTGAAACAACTCGGCGTCTTCCGGTGGCTTTAGACATATCGGAATAGATCGGGGGGTAATAGAGCATCATCTGAATGTAAACTTTGGCAAAAAGGGTGGGAGAAGAGGACTTTCACCCCGAAAAGCGGGGAAAATAGATGAAGAAGTAGAGAGTTGCTGAAGGCCTAGTTCATCCGAGATCCAATACTGGAGTGGATATCCAACGTGGTGATGGTCGGGCAAATGGAAAGTGGAGGATGCTTGACTTCCCCGATCTAAAAAGGGGCCAAGGACGGATACCCCCGCAAAATAGACCGCCTCATTGATGCCCGGCGGAGACGGAGCTTTTTGGATGCATACTGAGGGGCAATCAGATCAAGATGTCTAAAAATTTATGTCCCCAAAGGGGTCCTTGTGAAGGGGGCTTTTATGAAGTCATCCCGGGTTAAAAAGCGAGGACCACCTATTAAAGTTTGGTGAATAAGATCTTCAAGGGGGGATCGGCAAAACCATGGAGGTGTCGTGGGCGATATGCTTGTAAAAATCCTAAAGCGAACAACACATTCCCCCTTAGAAATCGTTCAGTCTTTTTGCGATGGGGGTGAAGGGGCCCGACAAAGTGTGCATAGTAGCCTCGGAAAGTTCCTCGGCTTCATTGTCTCGGAGAGAATTGAAGCCAATCGGTGAAAATACAAGCCATTCAAAAATGAGATCACCCCGGAAGTGAAGCAAGTCTAGGAGCTAACGGAGTCGCCCCTAGGGTGATTCATGTCTCGGGTGACACCTCCCCCTTTTCAAAGCCGAAGGGATCAAAAGTTTGAATGGGGGAGGAACGAGCAGTCCTTTGAACAAGGGGAAAGGGCACCTAGATGCCCCCCCCTGGAACCGAACAGGGGATTTCGGGGTTTACCTTCTTGTATCATCGGTGGCGGTGGGGTCGAGGAAGGAAGAAGGAAGGCCAAGGCCAATATATTACATCGATGAACCCTATTAGATGCCAAAACAAGATATAAAAGATGGAGAAAGTACGTGCATACAGTAGCAAAAGGCCAAAAAAACGTGGTATTTTCAATCACATACGGTATCGCTCACGGAAGCCCAGAAGAAATCTGCGGTGGGGATATGTCCGATCGCCTAAAGCTGGGCCATAGAGTTAGGAGAATTTGACATCTACAAATCGCGTAATAAAAGCACGCCCTCCACGGACTTCATAGCGAGATGGCCTTTTGATCCTCGGGAGTTTTAGGGGGGAAAAAACTTAGGAATTGTGCGTGGATGGTGTTCCAAAATCGAAGCGGTGGAGGATCAATTGGTTGCCCCGGGTTTCAAGATAGTCGCCCTACGGTTTGACTTTGATGCCTCCAATAATGAAAGTCAAGCGTTAATAGCCAAAATTAATCAGCGGGCTTTGATGGTACATGAGTTGGTGGTGCATAGTGATTCATAGCTCATGGTACGACGGTGAATGGAGACTCTGAACTAAAGAAAAAGGATGGTGGGTACTTGAAGGGGGTCGAGAAAAAAAAATAGCCTTCAAGGAATTGAGATAAAAAGGGGTGCCAGGAAGAGAATGCGTTTTTTTGGGCCCATCCATTTTCACCTCGCTTACAGGGCCTTGGACGATTGGTGTACTTTAAGTGCTACCCCCGAGTCTTGAAAACCCTAAGAGGTATTACCCCTGAACGAATCGCCATAGCTGGATGGATGCCATAACCAAATACCGAAGGAAGGAACACTCCCGAGAATAAGGGCGAGGCGGAAGGACAAATGAGATCAAACGCTTCCTTTTGAAGGGCGAGGCGCTTTACAAAATAGGGTTCACCGTGCCATACCTCAATGCGAACCCTACCGATCATGATACACTCCAGAAGTGCATGAAGGATATCGGCCAAACACGGAGCTCGAGCCTTGGCACATGAAGTCTTGAGGGGGGGATCTTTCCGGGGGAGGAAGGATCGAAAGTTAATTGGAAGTGCGTCAAGTGTCGGATGTTCCCCGTCCCACGCACTCTCCCCGCTCTCATCCTGTCAAGCCCAATACCATTAGCCATGTGGGGAATGGACATCCCGACCCATTCCCCGGCCACGGACAAAGGAAGTTTGTAGTGGTGGTGGTAGACTACTTCACGAAAAAGGGAAGGCCAAACATTGGCGACGATATCCGAAAAGAATGTAAAGAACTTCTTTGGGAGGGGGAGTCTAACGATTTGGAATCCCAGTGGTTGTAACAAACAATGGAACTTTTTCCAACCGACTTTTGGCTCGTTTTGTGAT